>PVLA01009297.1:0-77193 GCA_004027455.1 Hydrochoerus hydrochaeris | reverse complement strand
GTATGAGAAAATCAGAGTAAAAATAATGAATAAAATAAAACACAATAGCAAGCAGGGACATAGATCATTCTCAGCAGGGAATAGGATCAAGAGATCAAGAAAGGAGGGAGGGTGGGATGAAAACAATAAATTGGGAGCCAGGCGTGGTGATGCACACCTGTAATCCCCAGCACTTGAGATACTGAGGCAGGAGGGTCTCCTGGAGTTTGAAGCCAGCCTAGACTATATAGTGAGATCAAGGACAGCCTAAATTCACATAGGGAAATCCCGTCTCAAAGAAAGAAAGAAGAAAGAAAGAAAGAAAGAAAGAAAGAAAGAAAGAAAGAAAGAAAGAGAGAGGAAGAAAGAAAACAGGGAATTGAGATGTGTTAAGTACATGTGAGCCCACTCCACACAAGGAATGTAAGCATTATGTACCACAAACATGAACACACACAAAAAAGATTAGTGGATAGGGAGAGGGGGAAGGAGGGAAGGAAAAGTGGATGAAAAAGGAATTAAGATGTGTTATGCACATGTAATAACTTCCCACAAGGAATGTAACCATTACGTACTACATACGTGTACTAACACACTAAAATAATAAAAAATACAAATTAAAGAAATAATATTGGATTTATCATAGGATACTGAGCCATTCAGAATGTATCACAATGAATTATATCAACGTAGTATCCGTAGAAAATCCCAATGTCTATGGTGAATGTAGAAGACAGGGTATTACCATTGGAAACTGTCATAACCAATCACCTGCAGTTTCCACAGTACCTTGCGATCACATTTTATATATTAAAGCCAGGAGCAATGTAATATTTTTGGTATTAATTTTCAAATGCTTAAACATATGTTTGTGTCTTCACTAAAAATGTCATTTATATAGTTTTTTGGAATTTCACAGAAGTACTTTTGATTTTGATATTTAAAATAAAATTTGTGCTCAAAGAATTCTTGTTAGCTATTCCAGGGACAAATTTGGCAATTACAAGCTTCTTGCATACTGTCCTATTTCACTGAAATCCCATTAGAAATTTAGTAATAAATATACTTACAATTCTCTTTCATGGAAATAAATTATTTTCAATTGCTTTGTAGCACAGTAACGATTATTCATAAAGGACTCGCGATGCACTTTTTAAGCAGTCCTTTGTTTTGATAAATATTAAAGTGTACACTAATAGTGGTTAACAACTATTTTTAGATTACTATTTTAATGATTTGGGATGAGCATTATGAAGATAACAAGTACATGAATTGAAAGAATATTTGGTTTCATTATGAAGGGTGCAATATTGAGCTCAGAAGTACTTTTCTTTCATACTGCCTTGTTAACACAAGTCTAATTATGACACTACAGAATAAATTTAACTGCACACTGTTTGTCACCATCTATGTGTAGCTGAGGGTATTATAGGAAAATGTCACCATTTCCCTTGACTGTTACTGATTTAATAATCGAGTTAAACTGCTACATCACAATAATCATACAACACATTAAAACCTTTGCCACTATAATAACTTTGATGTCTCAGTGAATTAGGCTGCCATTCATATCTCACAGAGTACCATTACATTTCAATAGTAGTTTAGTTACAAATTAGTGGAGTATGTTTTACTATAAGTGAATGTGATCATAAAAATGTATAATATTAGTGATTTCACACCAAGGTTTCTCCCTGGTTAGTCCACTAATAGGAATTAATTGACAGACACTGTTGACTTCCAGTAATGTTAATAATGACCAATGGCTAACACATTAATAAATCATAATTTAAATACCAATCATACCTTTGAAGTTCCTAGAGATATTGGGTAGTAATACAGAAAGTGTCTGTGAATTAATCTATTATAATTTGAGTACTGACCAATTCAACACTTCTCACTGTAATTCTCTGCACCCAGATATTTTTGGCTTGGCAGATTTTTGTCATTGATAGTCTTTCCATTTACACTAATAAATTAGTAATATACATGGAAATTGTATTGTGGCCTAGTTATATATCTCTATGAGTATCTGTGTGTTGAGATAAAAAGACTACTACTTGGAATACCTGAAATTATTTTCAAATATTATTCAAATATTGCTTGTCATTTTATAACTATACTTCTGGGTGAGATGTATCTTATTGGAATTTTAAAAATTGTTTCCCTCAACATGCCTTAATGCCAATAGCATGTAACATACTGACATTTTGAACATGTAGCTCAAAATATTTGTGTTGTGTGTGTGAATCATCTTGGCTGGGGAGACTATTCTTCGTCTACAGAGTGCCCCTAAACTACCTTGATCTTCAAAGAATGTCTTTTTTTTCAAACTTGGTTTGTGTTTTCAATGATAATTCATACAAATTCTATTAGAAGTCTGTAAACTGTAAACATTAGCTAAAGTTTCTGTCTTAAAATAAATGATTCTTTTAGTTACATGGACCACATTTATGAACACAGGTAACTTATTCCCTTGTCGTTTGTGGAAAAGTTTTCAATATTTTTTTCTTATGAAATCTCCTATGTGGACCTAAAAGAAGGTAACAAGAGCTATAGATACAGCTCAATGGTAAAAGCCATTGCTAGGCAAGCACACAATCCTGAGTTCAATTCTTGGCACAAAAACGAAAAAGAAAGAAAGAGAGAAAGAGAGAAAGAGTAAATCAACATATTCATCACTGAAATATTTTTAAAGTGACTTTTTAAAAAAAGCTTGTTGAGATTTGACTGTACATGCATATGTCTACGTCTTAAATTTTACTATATGTAAATGAATAAAGTGCTATGATTTTATTTAAAGATGATTTACTTAAACTTCATCCTATAAAGAGATAGGTCACGTCAAAATGCTGCTTGAGACAGTTTAAAATGGGCAAATAAGTGCAGTTATTTCTACCTTTGTATTAGTTAATAGTTATATTTTCAGACATACCACACAATGCATTAATTATATTTTGCTAAACATTTATTACTACATAAAAATTATGTGTTTAGTGTCCTTAAAAAATAAAACACTCATCCAAACTGGGCCTAATAGCTATCAAATTTAGAGGGAAAGAAGGATAATTGTAATTTTGAGGTCAGCCTGAACTACGTAGTGAGACCCTGTGTAGAAATAACACAAGATTTTTGGATTTTTTTCCCCCTGTTTGGTCCTCTATTAGGACTTAGGTTAATAACATATACACCTATCTAAAAAATATATCAGGAATTACACCATGCAATTGTTACAAAATTCCAACCCTGAGAGTTAAAATGTGCTGCTGTATCTCAGTTTTCTAAGTTACCTTATAAAAAGAATGTTGAGAGAAGTCTAGGTATTTTGGTTAATCTGTGCATGTGTTTGTGTAAGACAATTTCACTAAGTGTCAACATAAACATTTCCCAAGGGGAAAAAAAAAAGCAACTTATCCTTTAATGAAGCTACGGAATCTATTGCATAAGACTAATTGCTAGCCAAAGGATCATCAATATATTCATTTTGCATAGTACACTCAGTTTTATCACTCATTCATTTGTCCATTTACTTAAAGATTTTTCGTGAATTTTTGCACATCTCAGTTCTTTCGCTTGTTGCTGGTTATTCAGAGGAAGGAGGTTTCTCTTAGCTGAGAACTTAGTCCATGAGGGCAATACACACGAAATGAATCACAACCCCGTGAAATATTAAATTACTATTGTGGTGTGTTAGGAATGGAAACAGAGGGTGCTGCAAAACATATGAAAGGGAAATGAGTTAATCTGTGAGCAGAGTGCAGAGGAAGACTGGCTTGACAAACTGACATTTACACTGAGATTTGGTGAAGAGTCTTTCAGGCCAAGAGAATAAGAGGGTGTTCCTGAGCTCCTCTCCTCCATACATTAAGAAGCATAACATTTTAAAAACAAAGCAATAACACACTTGTACCATGAGTTACTTAGTTCACCCTAAGATTTTATGATACCTCTACATGCCCACGAAGAGATCATTTTGGCATGAAATTTATTCATCTTTGAAATAACTGTATTCAAAGAATATCTTCAAAGAAACACATTTTCCAAGAAAATATGGATCTAATTGTGGGAAATAAATATGTATTATTTGGTGCTCAAAATTTAGAACATTTTAAACATGTTCCAAGTTGTAGGACTTATATATACAACCACAGCTAAACATATTAGTGCCTGCTCCATGGAATACAATTTTATTTAGAAAATAATGAACATATGTAAACAAGTTAAAAAAAAAACACAGGTCCTAGTTGCTGGTTTATTGTGACTAATCTATATTTCAATTCTCTTTCATGTAATAGAGAATAATAGGGCAATGTATCTTAGGGAGACTAAAATTTGATATTTGTTATGAATTTTGAAAACTGATATAAACCATATAAATGATATGTTTTATCATTATTATTTTTTCTGAACACTCCATGCATATTTGGACTTTTCTTGTCTTTGATCAAATGTCTCTCCTTTATTGGAATGCTTTCAACATGTTCTCTTCTTTTTCCTCCCCTAAAGTTCCAATTTAAATATCATTACTTCTTTGAGGTGTTTTTCTGCCATAGAAGGAGTTATTTATTTCTTCTACCTCTAATCTTCCTCAGCAATTATGAGGTATTTGGTGACTGGCATTTATTGACTTGGATGGTTATTTTAACGTGCATTTCAAAGCATGATATCTGGATGTTGAAAGGAGAATTGAAGTTCATTTGGTCCACCAGATTTCAGAGGTTGAGCTTTCTTCTGAACCATTTCAACCCACTTGTCAAATAAATTTTGCTTGAACAGGTCTTCTGACAGATGGCTTGGTATATTTTGATTAAGGATATTTTACTTTTTGACATCTCTAAGAGAAAGTTCTTTTAAGTTGAGAATAAATGTGTCAAATTATATTCATAACTAGCAACTATTTCTTGATCCACTTTATAATCATATTCCTTTTTCTTGGCAATGTAACCTTTCAAGGTTTCATGTAATTTACTACTGATTATTACTACTACTACTAATACTGATTATTATTTCTCAAAATATTCCAAAATATAGACCTTAAAATGGAATTTTGAGAAATACATGTATTGTTCAACTATAACCAAATGACTGGCTTTTATCTTAAATATTATAACTTTGATATTGCAATTTAAAGTACCATCACATTTTTAATGGTCATATCAAATTGAGCTTACTTTGTATTAAATCCTCATGACCTATTTACAAGTGTTTCTACTGTCATATATACTTATCACTGATTATTTTCTACATATAATTTATGGGATTCTGAATGTTTTGTTACTTCTGCTGGTAGGCAGTAGACAGCAAATGAGAAAAGGAAAAGTGAAAAAAGCAACTTCTTTTTTTTGAAGCTTAGTTTAGGCTCTTTTCCTAGTCACTGCAAGACAAATATGTGCTCATTAAACTTCTAAGAAAGATATAGTGATAATGGTTTGTTTATGTACTTTTCATTCATGTATGTTGTGATCAGATTTGCATAACCATTGTCAAAATAAACAGAATAGTAAGCAAAATAATGACCCGTTTAAGATCTTTTTTCCATATATGTACAAATACATTTGACATAAATATAATACTGAGAAATAATAAGACATATCCTATTACTCTACAAGAATTATAAAGACAGATTCTTTAATTTTTCATTCCACAAATGGGAAGAATCACATTTCCATTTGAAGGGACTCAATGATTCCATCACATTATAGATCTTCAATCTTTCATGTTTATAGACAGCAAACGTCATTATCTTACAATAGTAGAATTAACTGAATATATGTTTGAAACGTGTCCTTTCTAATGTCACAGTTAGTTATCTGATGATCAATAGCAGTGAAAGCTAATTATTTGTCATGTGTTTTTGTCAGTCCTTAGCTTTATATCTTTTCTTCTTTAAAATCAGAAAAGAGCAAAAAAGGTTTAAAACCAAAATATTCCTTACTATATGTAAACCTAAACCAATTAAATGCATTTATTTTCTAAAGGAAAAATCACCCTCTCTTTCACTCTTGGTAGAGAGCTAGTTTAAATTAGGTAAGTAAAAAAAAATGTTTTCTTCATCTGTTTATTCCCAGAGTTCTTTATCATTCTCAGAACATAAGGATTGAACAATATTTTGAAAGATAAACAATGTAGTCTTCTGCATCTTAAGAAAACAGTGAAAAAATGTACCGTTTCAAATAGCGGTACAGGAGAGAACCAAATCTTCCCCAGTGTGAAGAGGAAAGGATTCATGATACAGTATGGCTCACAAAGCCCCATGCAACATGTCTACTAAAGAAATACTGCTTCAGCCATGATTAACAAGATGTGTGATCAGAAAGCTAACTACTGCACAGGAGGAAATAATCACTGGACCTGCCACCCCAGAACCGCACCAGCAGCAACTGCATTCTTTCTCCTTTGGTTTTCATTCTATGAGCCTCCACAGTGAAGTCGCTCCCTCTGGAATCTAGTTATTTAAGGAGTTTTAAGGGAAACTGAGCATACATTAGATAACAATAACAATCACAATCAAATACCTTTAATCTCTACAGCACACACACACACACACACACACACATGAATGTGGTTGGAGAGGAAATTAAGCAACATTATCTTTATTATCCACCACTTCAAACACTTGTCTTCAAATTTCCACGTCAACTGATGTTGAAAATAAGCCTATTAATAAAAGTCTAATATTTTAAATTTGGCTTAGTAAATACTACTTGTTCACCACTCCCAGACTGATTTATTTCCAATTAATCCTTCCTGGTTTTCTTCCCTACAGTGGAAAAGAGAGCTCTCTAGAGGCAACACCAAGCTAGACAGAAAAGGGAGAAAAAGGAGCAAGCAGGAAATTAGAAGACGAAGTTAGGGATGGAATGGAGGAATTGAATAGGTAACATGGCAAGTTAGGGGAAAAAACTGGTGTTAATTCAGTTTAAGATGAAATCCTTAAGCAAAGAACATGGAGATTACTGAACTTACATGTTTGGAACAGACTGAAGGCAATCAATCAAGGGCAAAGCAAGGTACCTAGTTTGCAGATTAGTCTAGGAATCTGGAAGGAAGGTCCTGGGGAATATATCTGGCTGGTCTCAATGGAAATGGTAAGGAAGATTTGGTTTCTTAGTATATTGTAAAGTTAAAGACAATGGATTTTGCTAATAAACTGTTAAGAGAAAGAGAAATTATTCCAGAGTTATTGAACATTTGGAGGATTATGTTATTAATTGAGATAATAATTCTATTTTAAAATAATGGATTCTGATGGCAGGAGTACCGACAGCTCAATTTTCGATTGATCCTGTAGCTGAGTGGTGATGTGTCAAGGGTAATCTGTTATCTGGTGCTGACAGTTAAGACTGGAGGAGGCTGAGCTTGAACACCAGGCTCATCTACATGGAGCTTCCTGATAATGAGAATAACCACTTTATAGGACTATTTGGAAATGAAGAGCTGACTGCACTAGGTTGAATGGATAATGGAAAGGCAGGAGTCAGATAAATAACTGTTCAATTGTTCTGTTAAGTGAATAAACTAATATGGTAGCCATTGGAGGAGAACATGATATATGAGATATTTTATTTTTATTTTATTTCTATGGTAGAAAACCTAGGACTGCTACATGTCAATGAAAATTATTTGATAGAAGGGGAACTTATGATGCAGGAATGATTGGGGATAATGGTTGGAAATAAAAAAAAACTTGATGCATGGGGTAGAAGACAGTTTTCTAGTACTACTACTCTTCGCTAGCAGCATAGACAGATCCACAGAACACCACCAGAATTCGGTGTGTAGGTAGAGACACACCAGATAGACCAGTAAAATGGTGTTGAAGCTTATGAAATTCTTCTTTTGACTGCTTCAGTTTGTTCAGGTAAATAGGTAACAAGATTCTCAGCTAAGACCAAGATTGGGGAAGGAAGTTTAGAGTATGTTGGAAGAAAGGAGAGATCTGAATGTATAAAATAGTCATCTAGGTTGGAAAAATACTTGAGTATGAGTGCATGGCAAAATTGTGAGGCAGTACTAAGCATAAAAGAACAACAGTTAATAGGATTGTGTTTCTTCTACACTCATGTACTTATTGATATATGTAAAATAGAATCTGATTAAATTGGAGTTATCAGCTTACCCGTGACTATGATGAAATACATGAAAAGAAGTGAAGTTGTGGGTATTAGGATGGTAAGTATGATAATACCTGCATTAACTGACAATGGCATCTAAACCAGGTAAGCAGCAAACATGATATTAGGGAGAAAAGGACAGTGAAAAATAATGCAATGAGTGGACTGTAGGTCCTGCTGGTGGCTGCAGTTTTTTGAATTCTGTATTATCAAGGGTAACTACAGAGCTCAGAGGTAGTAAATAGAATGGAAAACTTAAAATTAGAATTTTAGAGATTAAAAAAGACAAGACTAAGGGACTAGCTTAAGAGAGAGGGATGAGCAAAGTTGAGGGAGAAGACAACTCTCTTTGTAGGAGAAGAGAATCAGGAAGGGAGAGGCCAAGGATTTAGAAAAGTTCTCAAGGTGATGAGAAAATTTTAAAAAAAGTGGTGATAGGAACAGCACTGGTGAGAATGGCAGTGAATCAAGTGCTTCTGAGAGCTTCTCAGCTACCTGAGAGGCATCAAGTAGCTGCAAATCAGTGGCTCAAAGGATGGTCAATTCTGATGACATGAGATTTCAAACTTGAGGTGTTTAAGGAAAATGGAGAAAAAAAATGACTGAAAGTGGCAATTAGCAGAGAAAATGCCCATTTCACCTCCCTGTCTCAGTTTATGGAACAGATGGAAAGAAAAACAGCCATCAGTAGACAGGGATGCAGGGAAAGCATTAAACAGAGAGCAAGACTAGCTAGGCATTGTGGTCCATGTGTGTAATTCCAGCACTTAGGAGGCGGAGGCTAGAGGATCATCCCAAATTCATCCCAAGTTGAAGTTCTGGGACACATAGTGAATTCCAGTTCACACTAAACTACATAGCAGACCATGTCTCAAAAATACCCCAAGAAACAACAACAAAAAGCAATATCCCCCCCAAAAAAAACCTAACAAGAAAAACCCCACAAAAACTATATGAAATCTTTTTTGGGCATAGGTAGAAGTAAAGAGAATATTTAAGAGAAAGAATTTCAGGATAATAAAAGATTTTACTACAAGATTCATCTTGATTAACTGAACTATTGAGGTCAAGCTATATCTAATTCCATGTCCTTTACAAATCTTTGCACATTATATGTACTCAATAAATGCTAGGTAATTAAATTCAAATAGCATAATTCCCTGCAGAATTTCAAAGGTCTTACATGAAGCTAAAAGGAAACTGTATTAATGTAGTAATGAATATCTCTTATTCAGATACAAAGCATGACAAAATAAACCAAATAATAATCATAGGCTTTTATTTTTCACATTTGTTTTCACCTTTTAATATCCTCCATATGTTTCTGCATATTTCAACTCACCTAAAAGGTTGCATTGATGCTTATATAACATTGAAAATATAAATCTGAAACTTAGAGAATTTGGGGCAATATAAGTGAAGGAAAAGACACAGAGAGTCACTGAATAGGATATACAGGTGATAATTTGGTGTACAGAAAGATATTCAATAATGTATTACTGTTAGGAAAATACAAATTGATTTGAAATCTTACCATGCAACCATCAGAATAAATAAAAAACAGTAACAGTGCTAAGTGATGACACATGTGTGGAGAAGCTGGGTAGCTCAGACTTGGCTGCTGAGAAACAAAATGATACAATTACTTTGGAAATCAATTTTTCAGGTTTTCAAAGAGCAAATCATATAACTGCATATGACTCAGCTGTTAGTCTAATGGGTATTTATTGCAGAGCAATGGGGACTTGTGTTAATGCAAAAATCTGTACATGAGCGATCATGGCAGATTTTTTAAATAATAGTTTTAAACTAAATTCAAACAGATGTCCTTGAAAGGATGAATTCTACAACCCTGGAATACTATTCACCAATTAAGCAAAAAGGACTATTGATATAGACAACTTAAAGGAATTTCAAGGTAATTACACTAAATATAAAAAAGTTAATTAAAAAATCTTTTATTCTGTGTTTTTCATTATTTGACATACTCATAATGACAAAATTATAGAGATAGAAAAGAAAATACATGGTTACACGTATTAGGGATGGGTATGATTCTAAAAGAACCATGTAAGAGATCATCGTAGTAACTGGAAAGGGTGATTTCTTTCTTGCCCATAGTGAAGGTCCTTGACTGGTACCCCATACAAAAGACAGGTCAACAAGAAAACAGCATAACTAAGTTATTTGATCATAGTTTTACAGAACATGAAGGCCTTCAGATTGAAAAACTGAAGGTCTTGTGTGAACTACCAAGCTTAGCTTGAAAAGGTCATGGGGAGAATGCATATGATCTAACAGACTAAGTGGGAAAACAACAAAACCTATCTGGTCTGATTCTTCTAGACTTTTTTGAGAAGTGCTCATACCTCTCAGGTATGGAGCAGGACTGGTTCTGAAATGAGGGTCTCAGAATTCACTGTCAGACAAGGTAGTTCAGAGAATTCCTTTTCAGTTAGATTATATACAAAATAACTGGGGTAAGATTGTTACAATGTTTTTAGGTTTCATGGCTGACTTTAGGATAGGCCTCTGGTTTCTATGATGTTCCTTGTAAATGTATAGAGGAATTCTAATTTTGTTGGTTGTTTTGGTTATTTTTCTCTCATTGCTGAGTCAACATACCTGATGCCCAAAATCAGGGAAGAAAAGGTTTATTTCTTACAATTAGTTCTTTGAGGTTTCAGCCCATACACAGCTGGCTATGTGGCAGGGTGGCATGGCTGGAGGGAACCTTTCACAGCTGCTGCAAACAGCAAGGTGCCAACAGTAAAAAAGAGAGAGATACACATTCTTCCCGCCTTTACACCTTATGCTAGCTCCACTCCTGGTCGAGTGTAGCACTCATACCACCAATCCGAGCACTAGACAACAAACCAATCACGAATGCTATATTTGGCTGTGTCTATGATTGCATCAGGCTTGGTGGGGGGCAACATAAACCATGACACAGGTTTGTCTTAGAAGAGAATGATGAGTGAGGGACAGGAGGACAGAAGAATGTCAGGAAGAAACTCTGCCTCAGTGTGTCTACTAAGGAATTTATTTTCTGACCCCTCAAAATGTATTACGTGTTTTGACTATTGTAGATACACAAATCCACACCCACATCCATGATAAAATTGCAAGCATGCGCACACACACACACACACACACAAAAGAGTACATGTGAAATGAGTCATCTAAGAATGGACTACAGTATCAGTGTCAACATACTGGTAGCAACATTACTGGTAGTAATATTTTACTAGAATACAATATCATAAGATCTTACCACTGGAAAAAGTGGACCAAAAGGCACACCGAGATTTATCTGCATTATTTTTTACAGTTGAAAGGGTAATTCCTCAAAATAAATTCTGTAACTATAGGAAAAAGTAAAACAGGGAAAAATATTCCTATGAGATATCTTGTGAGCAAAAAGAAATTTGTGAGTCAAGACAAGGTCCAATGTATTTTATAGATAGCGGTATTTAAATATACAGTTTTTATAGTATTTTATGTATTGATAATAAAGGTAGTAGACATATTAAGTAGTTTTTTGAAAATTAGAAATAGATTTAATATGTTGGCATATAATTTGACAATTTAGCATATTTATTTGATAGGAAGACATAAATTCATATGTAAGAGACATCCTTTCACTCAAAAATTACAAATTCAACTCCAGGTTTTGAAGTATCTTGGCTGAATGAAACAATCCAAACCACTTTAGAGGCAAAGAGAAAATTTTAATGTCTCAAATGGAAGACAAAAATATTGTAAAGATAGCTTATAATACTACTGAGGACATCGACATAGGTTTCAAAAACTTGTATCATATTACAGGGAACTTTCTAATGTGTGTTCACTTCCAAATATTATTACACACAATGAGTGATCTCAACCAATAGGCCCTATTCCTTGATGGCTGACAGCTAAAATCTTGCAATTAATTGTTTTACTATACAAGTCACTCATAGGAAATGTTGAGAGTGTTTTACAAAGGTTTTGTATTTCTTCTAAGAGAAAAGAGAAAGAGAAAAAAACATATATAGTTATCCTTAAATATCAGAATTACGGAAATCTAATATGCAGAAATGAGAGGTTCATATAAGACTTAAAGCCTTTGATTTACTTACTGCTGAAAAAGTAACACTGAACAAGAACAGAAAAGCAGTATTCTGGTTACATGAAGCACATTTTACTTAAATTTAGCCTGCCAGAAATGGGATAAAAAAATCACAGAGTGGTGAGTTAGATATCGAGAAAGGAAGTTACTGATATCATAAGTAATGTGAGGTAGAAATTACATTAGTGAAAAAGTATATCTGAGGATGATCCTACTAATTAAAGCACAACAGATCACATTTTTTGTAACAAGGATATATTTGATGATCAAATAACTTTGATTAGGATCTGCTTAGTAACTTGAGTTAACTAAAGTCAACAGCAAAAGGGAAGAGTTATAAAAGTAATCAAATAAAATATGCAGCTAAATTTGTAAGAAGTCTGAATGTTTCTAAAATAATCATATAATAATCTCAGCAGATGTAATGGAAAAAAAACTTAATATCTATATGTGCTTTTATCAATTAATCTTAAGACAAAGAGATAACCAAGAGAAAATAGTTTTCTAATGAATGACTGGAGGCATACATTTTCTGATAACTTGAAAAGGACTAAGATAGCACCATGGTATAAAATTTAACTCTCTCAAAGAAAATTAAGAGGAAAATGTAGAATATTGAGGCATAATGAAGACCTTGTAGGAATAGTTATCACATAAAAGGTACTGTAAGAAATACAAAAGAGGTTTTGAAAATTGAGATAAGGCAAGTAATTTCTTTCAAAAAAAAAAAAAGGAATCAGTGGCTTTCATAAGATAAGAGAGTGTCACATGGAACCATCTGTACCTCTTGCTAGGTGTTTGCAAAGTATCCAAACTTACAGTGCTCAGTTTTCTTTTCCGTAAAGTGGAGATTCATACCATGCCCCCTCCTGGGTGTGTAGTGTTTAAATGAATTCACCTGTAGAAAGCATTGTGAGTCATCTTAGGCATTTAGGGAAAATTCCATAAATATTTTTTTCTCATCATTAGTGTTGTTTTTCTAACTTATGACTTCATAGCTGAGCAGAATTGAGCATGTTGAAGAATGATTCTGCTTTCTATGTTATGGAGGTCTGAATTCATTTAGCACCTATTAGTGGTTTACCTCCATTGTCTGAGGCTGTGTTGACCGCTGGGATAAGAGCAGCAAACAGGACAGAAGCTTATTCTCTGAAGGGCAGGCTGGCTGGGAATATGTGCAATGAAATGGATTGAAATGGGAGAAAAAAAAGATGCCCAGGAGAGTCAAGTGTGGATAAAAGTGCTTTAAGAACCAGATCTTTTCAAGCAGTCATTTTGCCCAGGATTTGTAAAGCTTTCATTAGGAGGTTAGTAGTCTTAGTTACTGTTCTTTTCTTAATCCCATTAAGTCGAAGAGAGCATAATTTGAAAAACTGGCTGAAAGATAATGAATTACATTGCGATAGAAATTATGATAAGAAGAAGATGAGGTGCCGTGGAAGTTTGTAATAGGTGCTGACAGTGTGTTCTGGGAAGAAGGAACACGGTGCAGAAAATCTCAGAGAAGGCGCAAAGAGAGAGTCATGAAATTAATTATGATTGCAATAAATATTTTGCTGACCTATATAACAAGAATCACTCAAATATAGCCTTTTAAATCAATGATCTATTAGAAAAATGGAAAGATTGATAGTTAACAAGATTAAAGGATTTAAATAGATAAGCACTAGGAAGATAAAGCCACCCAGGCTTCCTTTGAAAAAAACAGAAAAAAAAAAAAGAATTTTAGAAAGATAAAAATAAAAAAGCAATTGAAAATTTGGTTCTAGGAGTACTACATTTTATCCTAATATTTTTCCATAAGCTCTGCCATTATTAGTCAAATGAATTTTCTTTCCTTACTGCTTATAACTCATATACAAGAAGTATGAGATGTTCTAAAACCACATGGACGATATAATTGAAATATTTTTCAGAATAGGAAAGTACCAGAAGTGGTTACAGTCTGAATAAATGACAGTGAAAAAGTGAATCAACTTATGGAAATCAAAAAATAAGAGTCTTAGACATAAGTACAGTAGCAATTGAAAAGCATGTAAGTTTCATTTTAAAGAAAATCATTTACCTTCACCAATCCTGCCAGTAAACACCACATTTGCTTCAGAGCAGGACATTGCTCTCTCTCTATTCTTTTTCTTCCACTCTACCTTATAAAGAAATATATTAGGAGATCTCAAAATCACCTGAAAAGTAATTCACTTTTAAAAATATGTACCTGATTTATAGTCTAGTTAGAACTGACCTTCCAAAAAAAAAAAATGGCAACGTACTAAACATTATGTGTCACACATAGGAGCACTTAAGACATTATTAAAGTTCTTTTTGTCAACCTTTAACCTCCTGGTGTTTGTATAATAATTTATTCATTAAACCATTAACTCCCTTTCCAACAGGATTTGCCTATGAATTTTTAACTGGGGCCAATCCTCCAGATGTCTTCCTCCTTTTACTGCGTGCTTCGTCTCTCCTTTCACCCTGCTCACTGCTTTCTTCTTTACCACTCACTAGTTACCAACCGAGAGGGCGATGGGTATACTCCCCGCCTGATCAGGTCTCACACTAAAATTATTTTCTTCACACAAATTTGGCTATGTAAAGAACCATAAAAATGTTTCTGGCTTCATAGGTGATGCATGATAGGCTCATGTTTACTCACTGTTTTCCCCTTCCATTGTAATTACTATAGTTCTTTTTTTCTGGTTTTGAAATAAAGGAAAATGCTCTTATAACAGCCATTTATAGTTCAATTTCTTTTTATGTTCAAATTCTGCAAATAGCTCCCAAAGATGATCATTTCTTTCAGTAACTTCTAAGAGAAGACCTAAGGAAGAACTAGGAAATCAAAGACCAAGTACCTGACTCTTGACGAGTCAATCTGCCCTCAATGGTAACTATTAAATTTATGGCCAAATTTTGTGATCTGTCTTCAGGTGTTGGGTGTAGAGTTTAGCATACTTTATGCTTTCTTTGTAATGTTTGTGATTTTTGCTCTGATTTCTGTTAACTTACTGTGTTTATGTGAAAGTACTTCTCAGTTTGATGATATGAAAACTTTTAGCTGTAACAATCATGTAAAGGGAACATAAAAGACACTGGTTAAATATTTGAAAAAAATAGGTGTGTGTGTGTGTGTGTGTGTGTGTGTGTGTGTGTGTGTGTTTGTGTAGAAAGAAAGGGTTTAACCTAGATGTTAACTCTAGCATTTTGGAAAAGTTCCTGTTATAGTACTTTAATTTTTATTAAAACTACTTCTCTTTGCATGTATTCTCTATTTAATGAGGTACACTGTTTTGTGTTATTTCTAGATGCTTAAGTTGTTGCTATATTGTCCCTGTGGTGACTGCATTTCATCAACAAATAAAGCCATCACAGATAAATAAAATCATTTTGCTTTAGTAAACATGCTTTGGAATCCTCCCTTATTTTAAAGCTGTTAGCAGAAACAATATAAATAGAGAAAATCAAAGTATGTGGGAGATTCCTAGTGTTTAAAAAATAATTTTATTTTACTTCAGTGTTATCCTCTAAATTCTGCATATTTTTGTTCCAGAAAATAAAGAAAGTGAATGGAATTACTGCTTTATAGACGTTCCATTTAAAGTCTGCAGAAAACAATAGAATGAACTTTTAAACAATGTAGTAGGAGATAGATATGGCTATTTGTTTTTTGTCCTCTGAAAAATAGCTAGTGACAACACAGATGTTAAACACGAAATATTACAAGGATTAATTCATAGTGCTCTAGTTTGCATCCAAGGTCATGTACAGTGCAAACAATAAGTTACAACCAGGCAGTCTGTAGCAGCAATTAAGGACCACGTAGAGTTGGGGTGAAGCTGAAGGTGGCTCTGGCCCCAGGAGGTCTGCACTTACTTCAGTGTACCTCCTTAGAATGTCTTATTGTTCATATAAATTAAACAAAAGTGAATTTTCTCCCCTTTAGGGAACAAACAATCCATGCATCAGATCCTGCAGCCTAAGCATTTCCTCCTTTAGAATTGCAACTGAATCTCCACTAAACCGCAATTAGCATTTTAATAGTATTAATAACATTCGTACTTTTAACAATCTGAAGCCTTCTGCTTTTTATTGATGTGTTATGTTGCAATTTTGTCTAATAGTGTGCCCAGGGTAGCAAAACATAACCGATTAGAGCATTTGCCAGGCAGTAAGGAATCTGGATAGTTAACAATGCTGCTCAGCTAAACTAGAAAAGGGTTGTATGAAAATAATATTTCTGGACTAGACTAAGGGATATCCTGGAATTAGCAGTTTTGGCTTCCCTAACTCTTACTAGTGTCCTTCAAGACGAAGGCAAACTGATAAATGTTCTATAACTAACTTCAGGATTAGAAGAATCAATGCTGGCAGCCCATGTTAAATCCCTTAAAACTTCAACACAATGCTATTTACAGAAAGCATAAAAGTACAGAAAAGGGGTAGTTTTAGTTTAATTCCACATTGCATTATTTGTTTGGGAAGCTTTGTTTAGCTCTCTAATCTTCCCTGGATTCCCTGATTCTGTATTTTCATAACACCTAGCATTTTTCTTTCAGCTAACTCAGTACACCTATTTGTCTTGTGTTAATAAAACCACAGACCCTGAGTACTTACTCCGTGCTGGGCCTGAATCCTCTCTCCCTCTCCTCATGGTAACTGTGCAGTGAGGTCAGTTATTATCATTGTTATATCCATACTGAATCCTTGAAGTGGGACTTGTTCATGTAAAAATTGGTAAATGAACAATAAGGACTGGAAAGGCATGACAGAGCTTCCTTTGTGTTTTCTTTTTACTCTCTTTTCTTTTTATTTTCTAGAGAGAGGAGGAGGATATTGTTTTCATTTTGTTTTGTGAGATGTGTACCTCCAAGACAAAGCTCTAAGATCTAAGATAGGAAGATTGTTTCTATTTACTTCATTCTTTCCTCTGTAAATGAGCATGATACCTGGTACAGAGAAAAGGAGTGACAGTTTTGGGGGTGTTTTTGTTTCTGTTTCTGTTTCTGTTTCTGTTTCTGTTTCTGTTTCTGTTTCTGTTTCTGTTTTTGTTTTTGTTTTTGTTTTGAGACTGGACCCACTATCTAGTTCAGGCTGGCTTTGAACTCCCAGTGTTTTCTGGGTAAGTGTGAGTAGATTTGCCCCATCAAACTAAGTGGTCATAGACTTTGGCTTTCTTGCTCAGTGGAGTTAGGTCTTTGCTGTTCCTGATTCCAAAAGGGAGCCTAGGAACAGTTCGTAATATTGGTACTCCATTCTTTCCTAAAGTTCACTTTCCCCTGGAGGTGGTTATTTATGTATGTGAATAATTTTCTATTAGTTCCAAAGAGATACTTAGGAGATTACGGCCTTGGTCTTTCTCTCTCATACTGGTACATGAACATACATATGTGTCTCTGGGGAAAGAAATTAGACTTTTAAGGAATGGTTCTGGTAACTTTTATTGTGTTTCTTACACATTTCTGATCCCACTCAACAATAGATACTATTATATAGAACCAATTTTAAAGTAGTGGTTGTCTATTGTAAATATGAGAACTTATAAATGTAGTACATGTTTGTTTGACATGTCAAGATTATCAGATGAGTAATAGAGTTGCAATGATTCACTAAGAAAAAACAAAATAAATTAGAGGAAGAGAGGATTAATTGTGACAAGCAAAGACTTTCCCAAGGAGTAGGATAAATTCTTTGGACCTTATACCCTTTGATAGCCATGCTTTTTGCTTGAGAGTTTGTTAATGTACAAGTTTCAGGGCCCAGATAATAGAGTCTAATTCACCTGGGGCGGGACTGCATAATTTGCATTGCTAACAAGTTCCCAGGGGATCTGCAAGATCTCAGGTTAAGTAACACGGAACTGGAGTAGATTAGAGTAGTTGTAGGGTCAGAAATCAGACATCAAGAGGAGAGCTATCCTGAGTGCTGCCGATGCCTGCCACCTGGTGCCTTGGCCTCAGGAGATCAATCATCTGGTGCTCCAGGATGCCAGTCAAACAGTGTGACACCCTCCAGCGTGCCTCCTGAAGAGAAAGGCAGAAAAATAATAAATAAATGAATAATTTTTAAAAAGAGAGCAACTAGCAATTCTGTATCCAACTCTCATATTCTTTCACTGGCTCATGAATTCAAATAAGTATTTATCTTATCTTCTTCATATACATTAACCATAAAAGAAGTACATTTTTATTATCTTAAACACATTTAATCTTTCTATGCAGTTTCTTAATCAAGATGGTTGTACTTATGAAGTCCTTAACTCAGCCAGCCACACCCTCTCTCTGATTTTGGGTTTTTTTCTTATATTTGTCTTTGTAAATTACGTTATGGAGAATTTTGTACAGAAATGACATTACAACCCACTGCTAAGTATGTGTTGTATACTTGAGTTGTAAAAATTCCAATTCTAATTATTAGATCTAATAATATCATCTAACTCATTAGATCATAACTCAACGTCCAAAGATCTGATTTTAACACAGGAGTGAGGTCACTCCATGCTGACTCAGCATATCCAAGCGAAGACTAGATCTGGTTCCCACAATTTCTTTGATATAACCACATAATGACAGTCACTTCTTAGCATTGCTGCTACTGATTTACTGAATTTTCCACACAACAGGAAGGTCTTTGATGAGGAAACAAGCCAAAAAACCCATCTACTATGACTTCTTCATCATATCTCTAGTGCATAGCACAGGTTTTAGTACAATGTAAGTGCTAAATCTGTTTACTGAATTAAACCTCACTCCTTCCTGGAAAATCAACTTTAATTCTAATAATTTTTTAGGATGAAATTTGAGCAACTCCAAATTGCAAGTAAAAACTTGTTAGGAAAGAAATAAAGAATTCTTTTTCAGTATCAAAATTTTTCATGATTTGAGTGGAAACATTAAAGGTATAACATTTACAAATATTATGCTATTAAAAGTTATCATGCAATTGAAAATTCACAAAAAATACTGTCTATTCAAATTTATATACAAGTTTTCATTTTTCTCTTCTAATTCACTGGAATCTCCTCTAGCAAGCCTTATGCATAATTTGTAGGGAGTACTAGTTTCACTAGTTTCTTTGTAAGTTTTGCATACTTTAAACCCAGCTTGTGAAAGTTAAGGACATCGTTACAGTCACTTGAGAATTAACTGCTCTACAGGAGAATAAGACTCCTCAGTTCATAAGTTCACATCCTTGCAAAGACCACTTAACCTTCTAAATCATTCATAGAACATTTACAATTCTTTACTTCCAATGATTGTTTTTCAGATTAAGAATCATAGCTATTGAAGACATGACCAGTCATCCACGGTCTGTCACTCATGCCTGTCTGATATGGAAAGGTCCTAATCAGTTTTAAAAAGGATTCAAGTGATCAAGAGAAATGCTTCAGTTATTTTGACTGCTTTAATAGAAATATAAAATATACTATGCATAATTAATGTACATGAAACAAGTAAAGAAATGATTCTTTTATTATGTTAATATCAGAATGTGAAAAGCACAAGACTGGCAGCCGAGGCACCTGAGGTATCCTAGAAAAGAGCAGATAACTTACTGAAGGCAAATAGAGAAGTTTCACTTTCCTTACAATATGTCTGCACCCTTTCACAAGTGAAGGGATGAAAAGATTATGGACATAGGCTGATATTATTATATCTTGCTGGTTCATTATACAATGACTGCCAATGAATATAGCGTCACAGAGATACAAACACAAGCATAGTTCAAACGGCTGCATCCTGACTTCATCCTTCACCTTTCTAAAGCATCCTGCACAGAAGCCCTTTGAAGTGTAGACTTAGGAGCAATATGAGGTGAACATCAACACTTTCTGTTTCTATTAGAAAAGAGATGAGTGGAAACTTTGATGATATTTAGCAAAGAGGGGAGATGAAACTTCCCATAAGTTATCAAATCTTGTCATACACATTTGCAGTTTGATTACTATTACAAAATATAAATAAATATTTTGAATTAATATATTAAAATGTTCTAATACACCAGGGACTATCACTCACCTACTATCTTCTAGTTAACATATTTGGAAGTACTCCTTTTTAAATAAGAACAAAATAGATTTTGGCTGTGGTTATTTTTAACGATAGTCTTAAAATTTTGAATAATGGTTCAGTGAAACCACTCCAACTGCTATGAGCCTGACAAGCTAATGTTGGACCTGAGACCTTACTAAATTTTGAGATTGCTTTGTAACTTGTTTTGAATTTATACCATTCACCGGGTAGTCCTGAGAAATTCAGGTGGTACCTAAGGTGCATTCACTGAAATGGATATCCTCATGCCAATTTTTGTCATTTTTATTTAATACTGCAACTTGAAATTGCTTATTTGGGTAGGTTTTTTTTTTTAAGCTCATTTTAAGAACAATTAACATTGTCAAGGAAATGTAGAACAAGAATCTTGCTACTTTAATAAGTGTGTCCTATTAAGATGGGAATTCAACTTAGGCTAGACACTGAATGTACTACTGGGCTACACCCAATCCACATATGGTACCAGGAACCAGGTCAGAGAATCTGGCCTAAATAGTTATCCCCTTCCTTTGTAAGAAAAGATAACACTATACTTCATACTTGTGATGGTTATGAACATTTATAAACTCTACACTGTTATGGCTTATGTCTAGATATCCCCCCAAAGTCTCATCATTTGCAGGTGGAGCTTTTCAGAGGTAGTTAAGTCGAAAGTGCATGATACTGGGATTAAGGATGTGTGATAGCTAAACTGGTTTAGCACAGTACTGGGTGTGAATAATGGAAGCCCCACCCATGGTGTGGGTGGCACCAACCAATAAGCTTGTAGCCTGGATGGAATATAAAGGGAAAGAAAGGAAGCACCTCACACTGTGTCTTGCCTGTCCTGCCGTGCACTGTTTCTCCCTGCCTTTGAACCACCCAACTGTGGACCAAAACCTCTACAAATTGTGAGCTAAAATAAACCTTTGTGCCTTTAACTTTGGGCATTGGGTTATGGATTATGTAACAGAAACATAAATTGAGAGATAAACCAGTACTGTTTTTTATTTCTAGAAAAAAGAAGTCATTTTTTTTAATTACTTACAGTGAAACTTTAATTTTGGACTTTCAATTTGTCAGAATATTGAAGAATATATGTTTCCTTTAAATATTTTCTTACCCACAATTCCTAGTTTTCAGCACAATGAGGAGCCCATATATATATATATATATATATATATATAATTATTTTTTATATTCTCCTAGTACAGCATCAGTATAGTGAAAAGATTTATATCTGACAGAATTGCTTGATCTCAGTGCTGTCTGCATCATTAAATATTTTAAAAATCATCCTTATAACAGAATCATGGAAATTCAGAAGAAGGCAGAAGAAAGAAACCACAGCATTGTTCTTGCTAAGAAGTACTAGGTTAGATAAATTAATGAAATAATTTAAATATCTTTAGAACTGTACATATTATACAACTCTGGAACTGACATGAAATGGATGATGGTCTCTCTTCCTGCATGGTCTGAATGACCTCACACATTAATCTACAATATCCCCATAAATTTGGTAATGTCTCTCAAGTACAGATCAGATGGAAAGAAGTCTAAGAAGTAGGAACTTGGAAAACAGAAACACCTTCTAATTTGTCCTCTTGATCCAGACTACTGAATAAGAGACAAGGAAGCTTTCATACTGACAATCTGATTACATCAATAATTTATTCTTTTGTCATCCATAAAGAGTTCAACAAGAGTCACATCTGTAAGTTAACTCACTTCTGTTAACAGAAAATTTGAATAGTTTGAAGAAACATTCGTTTGGCATGAAGTTTACAAAAAATGAAGATTTATGTAGTAAATATTACTGCATATGTTATTTATCCAAAAATCTCCTAATGTAGCTATTTTTAAATTTAAATAAATACAATAGTTATGATAATACTTAGTTTCTATAATTATTTCTCTTTGCTTTGGCTCATTATTCCAGTTCAAATATAGTACAGAAATAACACTGTGAGCCTCAACAATGTAAGATCTCAATATATTAAGCCATGGATTATGTAAATTTATGAATAAAATAAACATCTTTATTTAATGATTATGAAGATTATTTGGGATAATAATGTTGACTGTGTGCTTGAAAAGAAAATGTTAATTCATGGTCACAGGCATATCATAGAATGTCCTGCTGGGCCAGCTAAATACTACCCTGATATTACCAATTCACTATGTAAATGCTGTTTATTTCCCTTGCCTGACATTTTAAATCACTCCGTAATTTAATTATGGTCACCATTGTTTTGATTCTGGTATAAAGATTACATATATATACATATAAATAATATACATATACATATATTTAGGAATACAAATGACCATTCTGCTACTGTTATTGTTTTAGTTTTTTGATAAAATCAATGGGAATTTAAAAGGAACTGTGGGCAGGGATTTAGCTCAGTGGCTCAAGTGCTTCCCTGGTAAGCATGAGGTCATGGGTTTGATCATCAGTCCTAAAAATAAATAAATAAATAAATAAATAAATAAAAACAAAAGGTACTATAGATAGAGGATAAATTGTTATTATTTAGAAAAACTTTGAACTATTATGAAACTTTTAGATATTAGGACTTGCTACTAAAAACTTACTCATGGAATAAGTGCAAGTAATACATGTTGAATCACAATGGAACCTGTACTAAACTTTTTTGTTAACATGAAAGAATGTTCTATTATTTTGATCACAGTATTATTATAATCATGGTCTCTTTTATTTGTTTTTGTCTCATTTGAGCTTTGAAATAAAAAGAATATATTTAAAAATTATTCATTTTTTTCAATTGCAGTTATATTATTTCTCAAGTGAGATAAAATGATGATAGTATCCACATAGAGACATAATCACTTAACAGACAATGCTGGCACTTATTTTGCCAATATAACAGCTAAAAGCCAAGCTTCCTTAAATCTGAAGACTTTCCAACCATGTTCTCTTATGGTGATTAAAGAGTAGAATTTTTAGATGCAGGCAGATCACAGGAAGAAATATCAAAAGCCAAGGTTGATATCAAATCAATGACTAGGTTTAGTTGATTTTTGCTATATTTGGATTCAGCATTGATCTAAACTAAAAAGTGCTGTGCTCACTGTGAACTCCAAACAATGTGTTTTTTTATGTAATGGTATGTTTGATAAAATACAGCACTGTATCAAAATGCAAAATAAGAGATCATCAAATAAATATAAACAAGAAAGCACTTTCTTGAATATTGAGAGTGTAGGAAATTTCTCTTTTTTGTGTTGCCAGTTATGTTTGTCCTTGAGGAGACTATCAGCTTTAGAAAAAAAATCATGCCTTTGTTTTCCTCCTTAGTTCAAAAAACTCATTAAATATTATTTTGTCTCACAATAGGGTTATATATCAGAAAATCTTTTGTAAGTTTAAAATACAATTAACATATCCAACATATTTAACCTCATAATTAAACATACTGCAAACACATTAATTGACAATTGACAAAATTATCCCACACAATGTCTGTTTTATAATGAAGTGCTAATGATTTCATTTAATTTATGGAATACTATTCTGACAGTGGAAAACAATGGTTGTATGTGTTCACTATGTAGCCATCTGAAAGTTGGAAAGTTGTTAGGTTGAACTGTTGTAAGCTGAAAAATTGTCATTTTTATCATCTCTATGACATATCAGATACCTTTTAGTAACAAAATGGTATAAAGAAGTATCTTTTTCATTTGCTCAATATTTTCTTGCTATTTCCTTTTACTATGAAAAGTTTAACCAGTCCTCTGTTTCACACATAAATGTTGTATATGACTGGATTTTTACACAAAAAGTTTATCAGAATTAGGTCATAAAAGTATGAGGCATTCACTATTTGATAGTGACAATATTAAGACACAGATGGGTCACCTGTTTAATAGTTATATTTCAAGGAAAACACTCCCAGTTAAGTCTTCTATTTCCTAATTGAGGTAAAGGTTCTTTGGGGACCTGTCAGCTTTTGTAGATATCTAAATTACTTAAATTTATTTTATTCTTAAATTATCGAAAGTAAAATAATAAAACCAATATGCATGGTGATAGTAAATCAGTCATTTATCACCTAGTAATAATATTTCTGAAGGAAAACTATGAATGTGTAACCTATCTAGTAAATTACTTTATCTCCTCTCCCTTCAGTTCAGTATCATATGGATTGATTTTGAATACAGAATTAAAGTGTTTAGCAAATCCATTAGTCTCTAAAATTTATTTTAAAACAATTTTAATAAATCATATTTTGATACACTTTATATTTTTAAAAAATGTTGTATATATATATATATGCATCAATTTTGAGTGCTTAGTAATTTATCTAAATTTATTATAGCTGAGTTCCTCAAGAATACCCTGAATAAATGCAACACTATTTCAGATAAACACATGAATAATTGATACATAGATCTGTAAGTCTATGGAACTACCTGTCTATATCTATCTATCTGTGTTCCAGTTCTGTTTAGTATTGAAATCAATTTTATTTACATAGGGTCAGAATATCTCATTTCTAAAGCAGAACACATCCTCCAATTTAAAAATAATTCCATCCCTTCCTTAAATAGTTGCACTCAGTTCAAATCAAGCAGGGATCTAATTCAAGGAGAAAAATTAAGTTTAGACGCAGCTTAGTCTTCTTGTAGAGCAGTATTAGTCTGATCGAATGTCTGCTAGTTGTATTGACTTGGTGGCAACTTTTCAGTTATGATAAGTTCATCATAGTTATTTTCTTTGTATGTGTATTTTAAAGCAAGCTTATTAAGTGCTTGAAGCAATTGCAAACACCTTTTAAAGACAATGGAAAATCAAAACCTTTTTAAAGTATATCTTTGGTATACTAATTTTTAGTGAAAACCTTGGGAGTGTGTGTTGATGTCTCCAGATGCCAGTTTGCATCCCTGGCCATCGTGCTCTGTGTGGTATGCTTTGGACAAATGGAACCCCACATTCCTCACCAGTAAATGTTTTTTTCAAGAAGCAAAACACCGGTGCAGTGGACAGTAAAGGAGAATCATTTTCACAAAAGGAACAGGAGATAGATAGTACCTGAAGATGTGATGTTGGGAGAGGAGATTTGAATGCTAGATCACTGATGATTCAATTTAGTGAAAAAGGGTCATTGAGAAAGGAAAACAGAGCAGCCTTGTCCAAAATATTTTGAAATCGTTTTTAGCAGGAAAATGAATGTGTAATTTGTGAAATTTAGTAAAAAAAGAAGAAATTTTAGAACAAAATGAACTTTGACAATGAAATTAAAATGCTAGATTCAGTAAGGGCAAGATTTTAAAGATTTCCATATCATTGGTCAAGTACTCAACGAAGGGTGAAGTTGTGAAACTCTTTCTTCAATGAATATTCATTAATATGATAATGAACTGAAATGTGACAAAACAAATTGGTTGAAAGTTAACATAAATGCTACCTCATTTTTGCCTGTAACTGGGTAAAATCGGCCCTTCACTACTGTACGTTTTATAACGGTGCATTTAAACAAATCCACTTGTTTTCAAGCATAAGACACCCTTGACTATAGAGGTAATTAGACACCCTTGACTATAGAGGTAACAATGATAACAAGGGACATAAGGAATGAAGGTCATGTTTTTTCAAAGCACAACGCTGATCAACTCTTTAGGCCAAGATAGTTGCTGCCTGTTTATGACTTATTATTGCCCTGGGCTATGTCCTAATTACCTCTATAGGGTAATTGCAGATGATACATATACAGGCAATGCTATGAAACACATAACAATCTGAGATAGTGGTTCCTTAATCTTTATGAAATTAAAACATATGATATTAAAAACATGTTATTTATTTTGCCCTAAAAAATGTCCATGTAGTAATCAAGTGAAAATCAAGTGAAAATCTTTGAGAAACTATAAAACAAACACTGTGGCACATTAGAAAAAAGTTAAATGAAAGAGGCAAAGAATGCTGAAGAAAACAAATTATAAATGCAAACTATATAAAATACTATAGAAAAACTGAAAGAAAAGAAGCATATTTGTTTTAAAAATAAACTGAGTTCAATTTCAGGGTTTTTACTCTTATAAAGACACCCTTGACTATAGAGGTAATTAGGTAATTGTGATAGAAATGCTTGTGGAGCATTTTCTATCACAATTACATGGCCTTTCCAAAAGTACATGGGAAACCAGAAGAGAGTATCTAACCTTGCCTCATCACTGGTTAACATTTGCTTTCTTCATTTCAAACAATGATAACAAGGGACATAAGGAATGAAGGTCATGTTTTTTCAAAGCACAACGCTGATCGACTCTTTAGGCCAAGATAGTTGCTGCCTGTTTATGACTTATTATTGCCCTGGGCTATGTCCTATGTTTTGAGAAAATTTGACATAGAAATCTATGGCACAAACTGTCAGTCGATGGGGAACTCAAGTTCTCTCATTAATATTAAACTTCATGGAGGAAATGTCTTGCTGAAACCAGCATTTCTTTTAGGGATGAAGGAATCCATATATTACTATTGACATGATAATTGAAATCATATCCAGCAAAGTGAATGATGAAGAAATTATACTCATGAATTCTAAAAGAAGGGGGACAGATAGATCAGAAGCAAAGCGTTTTATCACAAACTATGCGAAGACTTAGGCATCCTTACCAAAGTGATGAAACTATGAAAAGGAAAGTTATTGTGACCATCTATCATTGTTTCTAATAGGCATCAAAGGGATTGTGATACAGAGAAATTATTGTCAGTCATTGCAACAGAATGCAGCTGAATTGCTGCATCTTTTTATGACAATGCAGGCAAGTATAAGTTGGATGTAAATCATGTCTTTTGTCCCCTACTTTTAATGGACTTTCATTATACTCTACACAAAATTCAGAGTGGCAAGACACAAAAAGTCAAACGCTTGTCTCTGCTTCTCCTCTCAGGACTTTCACGGCAGAATTCTAGTGACTTTGGAGGACACCAAAAACTGTGCACAGCTCTTGGGAGTTAAAGAGATGTGATACTAACTTTTGCTTTTTGGCAGGGGTGGGGGGGGGTTGGTGTGTTTGGTAAAAATTAGAGGCAATTTTCACTTTTCTTTACCTTAACTCAAAAATATTTCGTTGAAGTCAAACATTGGTGGATGATGGAGGTTTCTTTCTTTTTTTCTTTTTTTATGTGCTAACAATCCCCACCCCCTCTTCCCTTTGGATATATTCTCTTCATTTAAAGTAGCAGAAGTTTTGTTTTGGAAAGAAATCATTTGAATGAAAAAAAAATATATGAAGTTGTAGTCTTGTTAGATAACTGACTAAAGGACCAGAACTCTGTTATGTTGTTATACTGGTACAGCCATGATAAAATTATGTGCATATCAAAACAAACCTTTCTGCCAAAACCAATCATCTACCTATAACTAATATTTAAAAGCTTTTTAAGGTGAATAAAGCTTTTAAGGTATGTATGTCTGCTTCATATGGTCCTCAAACATAGCAACTGTTAAGGTTAATATTTTTAGCCACTTTAAATGTAATAAAATTTAATTTCAGAGATATATATTAACTTGCTTAGTATCATGCATCTAATAGGAAGCATTAGACATGACTTAAACACAAGATTTCTGATTTATTTTCTGGATTATTCCTACTGTCACACAACCTGAATTAAATTCTTGTAATATAACACATTTTTAAATCACTAAATCAGACATGAATTAAAATTTCGCGACAGCCAACATTTTTCCGTGGGCTGCTATTACATTAAAGGTTAGATATTCTTTGAGGGGAAGCTAGATAGAGGATGTGAAGTGTGAGGTGACCTGCGTTTCAAGACAATACAATCCTGATGCCAATCCCAAAGATTCAGATTCTCTACCTCTAAATGACACTCCAAAACCTGAGATTTTACAAAAGAACCGCATTAGGAAAAATCTCTGGTGTAAAACCCTGGTAGCTCAGTGTTACAATTCTGATGCATATTTTGATCTATAAGCAACATAATTTTTCCTTTTTCCTCCTCCCTTTCCCTCTCCTCCCTTCCTCTTGCTTCTCCTTTTTTCCTGTTTTTTTTAAAAAAATTATTATATACATGTTCATCAATTGAATTCCTGTCTTATTAATTTTTAATGTACTTGATAAGAAAACAGTTTAGACTGCTTACCACTACTTTTTAAAATTGTATAACTCCTATTTCATGGATAAGTCATTTCCTAATTGAAAATTGATATGTCTTAGAACTAGACAAATGATACAGCTCTAGGGTAAATAACTAGGCTTCAAATGATCTCTGCTTTGACTCCCTAGAAAAAAAAATTTAATCTCTCTGTTCTAAATGCCCTCATCTGTACAATTGGGATAGTCATAGTTTATGTCATAGAGATTTACGCAGATTAAATAGGATTAGTATTAACCTTAATTCAGTGGATAGCACTGTGCCCTGAACATGGAAGATGTTCAATAGAAAGTACTGTTGTTGTTAGGATTTTCACCGGAATTGTTATTTTTATTAATTAGTCAATTTATTAATAGGAAAAGATCAAATCTCTGAGTTGGTGTAAACTCCAAGTTGGATCAGTACTCCAACTGATAAATTATTTTATTTTTGGAATCTCTCTAGGAACATTTAAGTGAATTAATTTTCAGAGCAGAATTATTTGATATGACTACTGGTTATTGCAAAATGAGGGACAAAGTTAAAAATTTTCCTTTCATGCAATTGCTTTTGAAATATTCTCCTTAGCTACAATCCATCATATATTCAGCCATTTCTGGATACCATGTTTTTCTTTATTTGAAAATTTTTAATTTCTGGGTTTATAGATTTTATAAAAACACTTGAATTTTATATGCTATGTAATTTCAAAAACTGAAATATAATTAATATTTACGGATAAGAAAGCAAATTTTCCTAAAATATATTAACTACTTATGCGTTTTCTCAAAGTATATGAGTGTTACTTTTTATTTTCTTTTGATGCCAGGGATCAAACTCACAATCCCACACTTGGCAGGCAGACACTTGTGCAGCTGAGCTGAATACTCCATCATGAATGTTACTTTTATATGATAACATAAGTTAATAAAAATGCAAGTACTCAGTGATCATATACAATATTATCCATTCATGTTTAGATGCAAATATTTGCAGATGATACATATACAGGCAATGCTATGAAACACATAACAATCTGAGATAGTGGTTCCTTAATCTTTATGAAATTAAAACATATGACATTAAAAACATGTTATTTATTTTGCCCTAAAAAATGTCCATGTAGTAAGAATTGTAACCCCCCCAAGTGGGTTGAGTCAGTTAATATCTATAAGCATTTTAATCAAGAATATATGCTTTTATAAAGTTTTAAGAAGCATAAAAGTGACTGAATCAAGTGAAAATCTTTGAGAAACTATAAAACAAACACTGTGGCACATTAGAAAAAAGTTAAATGAAAGAGGCAAAGAATGCTGAAGAAAACAAATTATAAATGCAAACTATATAAAATACTATAGAAAAACTGAAAGAAAAGAAGCATATTTGTTTTAAAAATAAACTGAGTTCAATTTCAGGGTTTTTACTCTTATAATTTCACTCAACATCTAGATAAATTAATGATATGCTTTCTTTTAACTACATTATCTCATTGCAGGTATTGCCTATTAAATGAGAACTTTCTAAACTGTTCAGCATAGAAATATGAATGCCAGTTATGGTCTACCTCATTATTTTTCTGTGACAATCTGAAAATGTCCTTCTCATATCTTTCCCATTAAATATATACTGTGTGAGGACTAATTAACTTTCTCTGGCCAACATTAAAGGAAACAGTCTATATAGTTATATGTAGTTCCACAAATACACACATACAAAAGCACACTATTTGATCAGAGCAATTCAACATCTTTGGTAGAAGTATAAAACATCAAATAAATACACTGTAAATTATTACAATATAATGATGGAAAAATTTCACTTGATTTATTCTCTGAAACACCTCTATTGTGAAAACTATCATTTATAGGGATATAATAATGTAAAAACATATACTGAGATATGTTTGATTCTTAGCTCAATAAAATATTTAGGAAACATGATGTTGCTTATGGTGATTAAAATTATATATATATAATAAAATTTATTAGAAATATTTATTAACAATAATTTATTTCTAGTCTTATAATGTTTTGGCTTCTATCTGAATGTTTTCCTAAAGATTCGTGGGATTTTTTGGAATTGGCTCAGTCTAGTGAATATTGATTTTAGGTAATAACTGGTTAATATACTGATAGTATTACCATAATTCTGCGTGTGCCTGAATAGATTCACTAAAGACAAAAGTCCCACCTTGGGTGTGGGAGACACCAATCAATAGGCTTGTAACTAAAATAGAATAAAAAGGGAAAGAAGGATCACTGCTGCCTGCCCTGCTGTGGACTGTTTCTCCTTTGCAATGCCACTCTGCCTTAAAGCAACTAACTATGGACTGAACTTACATAAAGGGTTTTTCCAAAGGCTTTTTCCAAAAGAATTGTTTGTGCACAGGAATGCTATTGATTTTTGTGCATTCACTTTGCATCCAGCTATGCTGCTGAATTTGTTTATTACCCCTAGTAGTCTTTTAATGGAGTTTTTTTGGGTCTTCTATATAGAGTATCATGTCATCTGCAAATAGAGATAATTTAACTTCTTCCTTTCCTATCTTTATTCCTTTTATTTCTCTCTCATGTCTGATTGCTCTGGCTAATATTTCCACAACTATATTGAATAGAAGTGGTGATAGTGGACATCCATGTCTTGTTCCTGATTTTAGAGTAAGAGCTTTTAGTTTTTGTCCATTCAATATAATGTTGGCTGTTGATTCGTCATAGATCATCTTTATCAGAATGAGATAGACACCGTGTATTCTGAAGTTCTGAAGAGTTTTTATTATGAATATGTATTGGACTTTATTGAAAGCTTTTTCTGCACCTATTGAGATTATTATGTGGTTTTTGTTTTTGGCTCTGTTGATATAGTGTATTACATTTATTGATTTGCATATGTTAAACCATCCCTTCATTCCTGGAATGAATCCCACTTGGTCATGATGTATAATCTTCTTGATGATTTGCTGCATTCTATTTGCCAGTATTTTATTGAGAATTTTTGCATCAATGTTCATTAGTGAGATTGGCTTGTAAGTTCTCGTCTTTGGTTGCGTCTTTCTCTGGTTTTGGTATCAGAGTGATACTTGCCTCCATGGATGATTCAGGGAGGATTGCTGCCTTTTCAATTTCATTGAAGAGCTTAAGGAGTATTGGCATCAGATCTTCTCTATATTTATTGTAGAATTCAGCTGTGAATCCATCAGGACCTGGGCTTTTCTTTGTTAAGTTTTTACATTTTTAATTTCAATAGCTGATATTAGGTTATTCAGAATTGTTATGTCTTCTTGGTTGAGCTTTGGTAGTTCACATGTTTCTAGAAATCTGTCCATTTCCTCTGGTTTTTCCACTCTATGTGAGTAGAGATTTTCAAAGTAGGTATTCATGATTATTTGAATTTCTATGGGATCTGTAGTAATTTCCTTCTTTTCAATCCTCATTGCATGAATTTGGGCTTTTTCTTTCTTTTTTCTTGACAAGATTAGCTAGAAGTTTATCAATTTTGTTTATTCTCTCAAAAAAACCACAGTTTTTTTGATTCATTAATTCTTCGTATTGTTATTTTAGATTCAATTGCATTCATTTCTGCTCTGATTTTTACAACTGCCTCTCTTCTATGAGCTTTGGGTTTTACTTGCTCTTCTTTTTTCCAGAAGCTTGAGATGAAACATTAAGTTATTTGTGCTCATTCTATTTTCTTGATATGATAATTTATTGCTATATATTTCCCTCTTAAGACTGCTTTCATTGCATCCCATAGATTACAGTATGTTGTTTCTGTGTTTTCACTGAAATGTAGGTATTGCTTTATTTATTCTTTAATTTCATTTGTAGCCCAATGGTTGTTCAAAAGGTTGTTATTTAATTTCCACATATTTGTGCAGGTTTTACAATTTCTTTTGCCAGTAACTTATAATTTCAGTGCGCTATGGTCAGATATCAACCTTTACATTCACTTAAGAATGTTTTATGGGATAACGTATGGTCTATTTTGGAGAATATCCCATGCACAGCTGAGAAGAATGTGTATTCTGATGTGGTTGGGTGGAACACTTTGTAAACATCTACTGAGTCTAATTCCTCACAGGTATAATTCAGTTCTATTATTTCTTTGCTGACTTTTTGTCTAGTTGATCTATCTCTTTGTGACAATGGGGATTTAATTTCTCATGTCATAATTGTGTTCTTGTGTATTTGGTTTTTCATGTCCATTAGTATTTATCTTATATAGTTGGGTGTTCCTTTATTTGGTGCATATATATTTACAATTGTTAGTTCTTCCTCTTGAATTTTTCCACTCACAAGTATGTAGTGACCTTCTTTATTTCTTTTAATTATTTTAAGTTTAAAGTTCACATTGTCTGCAAATAGGATAGTTACCCCTGCTTTTTTGGGGGGGGGTTCCTGTTGCATGGAATACTGTTTTCCATCCTTTGACTTTTAATCTATGAGTTTCCTTTTGGGTCAGATGTGTTTCTTATATACAGCATATTGTGGGATCATGTTTCTTGATTCATTCTGTCAACCTATTTCTTTTGATAGGTGAATTGAGGCCATTTACATTAATGGATATCCCTGATATGTACTTGCTTGACTTTGCCATGTTATGTTCTGGTTGCTTGGTTTCTGCTTTCCCCCCTTTTTAATTGCTTGTCCTGCCTGGTGGATTCTTTCTGTTGTTGTTCTGGTGATGGTGATCATTTTTATCTTTATCTAATATATCTTTCAATACTCTTTATTGGGTTGGTTTGTTGGACATGAATTCCTTCATTTGTTCTTTGTCATGGAAATATCTTATTTCTCCAATAAATTTGAATGAAATTTTTGCTGGGTACATCAGTCTGGGTTGAAAGTTGTTTTCTTTCAGGGCTTGAAATACCTCATTCTAAGTTTTTATTGACTTGAGTGTTTGTGTTGAAAAGTCTGCTGTGATTCTAATGGGCTTTCTTTGATGGGTGAATTGTGTCTTTTCTCCAACAGCTTTTAGTATTCTGTTTTTCTGCTGCATGTCTGGGATCTTAATTATTATATACGTAGTGTAAATTTATGTTGGTTGTGAATATTTGGCACTTATCTACATATCAGATTTTTTTTCCCTATGTTTGGGAAATTTTCTGCTCTTACTTCTGTGAATAGTTTACTGATGTCATTAGCAGTGACTCCTGCATCTTCACTGATACCTATTAGACTTATATTGTTTCTCTTGACATCATCTTGAAGCTATGGAGTGTCACTTCATGCTGCTTAGTTATTTTTAAAAGTTTTATCCTTTCATGATCACTAATTGCAATCCTATCCTCAAGATCCAAAATTCTATCCTCAGCTTCATTTAAATGTTTTTGCCAGCTTTCAATAGAATTTTTTTGTTTCTTGGCTCTCTCTTTGAGTTTGTTTCATGGATTCTGCTTGTTTTCTATATTGTTCATTCAAGGTTTCAATCAGTTTCCCATGCTCCTCTACTTTTTTTTCTATTTCTTCTCTAGCTGTGCTGAGCAACTCCTTTACTAAAGTTGTTATTTCTGTAAGATATTATTTCTAATTTGATTTCCTCATGGAGTTGTTTTTTTTAAATTTCACTTGCTATCTTTTCAGAGATTTCCACTGTGTGACTTTTGAAGTCCTTTATTTCAACGTCTCCTCTACTAGCCCCTGGTGGACTAGATGTTTGAGATTGCACTTTGCCTTTTCATTTTGCCACTTTCCCCTTTCCAGCTAATATTTAGTCTTTCAATATCACTAGTGTCAACTGTTGGTAGTGTTTGTCTTAGGGTCCTACTGTAAGGTTGATGTTTGTCCAATTGCTGGGTCCCACAATGAAGAGGTGGTCCAGTCACCTGAATTCCCCTGCAGGGCCTGTTGGGTGAGTCCTATATTCTTCGTAGGCTGACAAGCCTAGGAGTATTGATGGAAACCAACCCTTAGTTCCTGCTGTTATTCTTATGTCTTCAGATTGTTCAGAGTCACCAGATCTCCCTGTTTATAATGTTTGTCTCAGCTGGGACCCTACTGTGACTCTGGGTGTTTCATAGGCCCTTTTAATTTTCTGCAGGTTGAGGGAGGTGTTATTGGCAACCTCCTCAACCCACTGATATTCTCTGTGTGGCTTACTAACCCTCTTGTCAAGCTGGTTAATTGCCTACTTCTGGAGGGGGTGTTGCTATTGCTCCTGTTTACCCACTGAAGTTGGCAAAACTATACTCCTATTTTAGGGACAAACTCACCCCACTGATGAAGCCTGCTGAGTTCTTCTGTTTGGATGAGGGGTTACTGAGACTCTCCTCGATACAGCATGGTTCAACTACTGCAGTCCAAGGTTCCTGGAAAAGGAGTGGGAGCCAAAGATCAACAGCAATAGTAGATCCAGGGTCTCAGATGGAAGTGGTTGGACTGCAGGGACGTTGCTGCTGGCTGGAGTTCCTGGATCTTAAGGTGGGTGGCCAGGATGGTGGGGTTGCAGGAGAAGCCCAGGTCTAGCCCAGCCTGCATGCGCTGCTGGCTGGAGTTCCTAGATCCTGCGAGGTGGTTGGCTCTGATGGAGGGGGGGAGGGCGTGGCTTGGGTCTGGCACCGCCCTACACAGTGTTGGCTGGAGTTCCTGGGTCCTGCTAGGTAGTCTGCCAGGATGGCAGGGGGCACGGGAGGGGCCTGGGTCTGGCCCGGCCCTGTGTGTGCCACTGAAAGATAATATTTAAATATCAAGCAGTAAGGATTTTCTCATCTGCTAAAAGAAAGAGACCTTTTTATGCCTTCAAATATCACTCATAGATTAATTATATCAACATGTCCTAGTTATAGCAATTTAAATATTATACAAAGCATTTTACAAAAAAATTTGCAGCTATTCTCAGTAGGTAAAATTATTTTATATAGTTTTATTACTATGTGAATAAAATTCTTTTCTTATATTTTAATATCATTTTAATTTATATCCCAGTGTATTGCTTGGTATCTTCTTAAATCTTTCCTAAATAATCTTTATTTTTACAATTTTTCTATGTTATCAACTATCAACATAAAGAAACATATATATCATATCCCTTACACATGTAACTTGACAAAAAGACTTTTAAAATTTAAAATTTCTAAAAGAATCATATTAAAATGTGAAAATAAGATTCAGAATTTATTTTATATACATATCTCAAAAATACAGCATGATATGAAAGTTATCATAACAGAATGTCTTTATATTAAAAATGAGCTTGAAAAAAATTACTTGCCTTTATGAAGATCAAGCTTGACTAAATTAGTTTTCTACCATGTAAACATCTATCAGGTTAGTGAATTTTGAAAAAGTCATACAGTAACAGCCAGATCTTGGAAATAAATACCCATCAACTGAGGACTGGATAAAAAAGATGTGATACTTTTATACAAAGAAGTACTACTCAGCTATAAATAATGATCACACTGAAATATTTTTAGGTAAATGGATGCAACTTGAGACCACACTCATAAGTGAAATAAGTCAAACTCACATGTGTAAATACCATATTGTCTCCCTAGGGTAAAAAATGGTAATAGTAGATAAGCTACAAAATCCTCAATAAATATGGTGAAAGTGTAAGAGTCTGCTCAAATGGGGTAAAATAATATCTCAGGGAAAAGGAAGAAAGAAAGGAACAGAAGAGAAAAAATATCTAAATTTGTATAAACACACTTAAGCTAACATGATTGTGCTACAAATTCTATAAGGTCTTGGAGCAAAACCATCAACATTTATAGGATTGGAACAGTTTTGCACGTTTGTGTCTGGTGATCCGAGGAACTCTTTTGCAGATCACTATGTAAAATAACAACTTTAGTTAAGTTCCTACCATCTAGTATTGAAGGCCTATGTCATCGTTTTGGGCTCTTTGCTATTATAACTGATTTGTCTTTTTTGTTTCTTGCTTTTCTAGTAATTTGTTTTCTTTTGTTTTTCCCTCTAATGCAGAAAGGATAGATGTACAAGTAGAGGCTTATACATGCCTAGAACTTCATCTAAATAAGTTACGAGCATCTATTGTATTATACATGATGAAATGAACAGCTACTTTGAAGCAAAAGAGACATTATGGTATCCACTGCTGATTTCCTGTCATCATGCTGTGAAATCCAGTAATGCTTTTATTCTTTGTTCTGAGTGGTTTTAGTCTGTTTTATATTACTTAATTTCAACACACATGAAGGTATGGACAGCTATTTTGAAGAGATCAAAAGACATTATAATAGCCATTGTTGATTTTCCTATTGTCTGGTTTTAAAGACATGCAATGCCTTCATTACTCTGTTTTGATCAGTTTTATCTCATTTTGTTTTTTATGTATTTGTCGAATGTGGAAATACAGACAACTATTTAGAAGAAAACAAGAAACATTATGGTAGTCACTGTGGATTTCCTGTTGTCTTGCTTTGAAATCTGTGTCACATTGTTTTCTTCTGCTCTGATTTGTTCTGTTTTGTTCTTTTTTTCCCACCTTTAAAATAAATAAATAAAAATTTAAAAAGTCACAGAAATAAGCCACATCAACTTTACCTGTTAAATAGCTTCATTTTCTTAGCACCAAATAGAGAAACACAAATTGGACAATGTGAATATTAAGGAATGACCATTTTAAGTAAAGGACATCATAGTTAAACTAAAAGGACATGATTCATGCAGTAATTGCTTTATAAATATTTCTTGGTACATTTACATGTGAGAACAGCTTTCTCTATTACAATGAGAGTCCTCCCACTTATGAGTGAAGAATTGCTTGAGAAAGACAGTATCAGGCTTAGAAGGGGAAAGAGATTAAATGAACCCTGAATCATTCCTTCCCTTTTATGGTTTCTCTTATGGATTTCCAGCACAACAGAAGGCAAAGCATACTTTTTCATACCTAGCCAAAGATAGAAAATTAAAGTCTATCTTTTTCTCTCTTTAACACATTGAATGAAACCGGATGGAAGCAAACCTAAATATAAAAATGTTCCCACCTTTAATTAATGTATGGGCTAGTCTTGAATCATTTTATGAAAGGAACGAGGAATGCTCTAATACAGGAGAATAAAGTCTCTATCAAGTGCAGAGGAGACTGACTTAGCTGATCTAAGGAGCTGTAGAATGTGGGAGGGTTGGGAAATAATCCATAAGATGATACAAACTCTATAATCCTAAATGTTCACATCAGGAAGATTGACATCTATAAATCTAAAATTCTCACTGGTCAAAAACCCCAATTCTGGAAAAATAATTTTAAAATGTATTTAGAAAGACATATATTTACAATCTTAAAAGGGGATATAATAAAAAGCCATGAAAATATGATAGGTTAAGACAGGAAGATTGCAAGTTATCTTTCAATTTGGGCAATTTCAGAACTTAGCAAACCCTGTCTCAACTGGAATAAACAAACAAAAATCAACAACAAAAAAGAGAGAATATTTCCTACCCTAGTTTATGCATAAAATAGGTACAGTTCATAAGTACTTTATATGTTAAAAGTGACAATAATAGCAGATGTATTTTTATAAGCATAAAGACATACTAACGACAGTTGCATGGACATAGCATTTATAAGCAGATGAACCATATTTATAAAACAGATTAAAAAGAAAAATGCATAAATGTCATCACTGTGGTTGCAATTATGTGCACGTAACTTTGTGATTACAGTCCTCTGAAATACTATGACAGACAATCTAAGTCTTTTAATAAAACTGATCAAAAATCAAGATATGTCATACTACATAGGCAGTCACTCAAAGAAATGAAATCTTGAAAAACATGTATCTTTCACAAGTACAGAAAGAATCTGTCATTTATTGAGAAGATTTCAACATTTTGGCACATCTACAATACCACACACAAAATTAATGTTGCCATAATACACTTTAATGAACTCAAATTTGAAGGAAAAAAGGTAAAAATAAATCCTTAGAAATTCTAAAATATTACAAAAGTATTGAAATGGATGTAGAGATGCAATGCATACCATAGCAAATTTTAAAAACTGCTCCTGAAACTTTACAATAATGACAAAAAAATAAAAAAGAAGAAAAACAAAAGATCTACAAAAAGGTTTTGACACATGGTACAGTAGATTACAGAGATAAGCTATGGGCAATTACATGAGCCAAGTGCATAAGAGCTGGCCAGCTTTTATTACCGTTACACTTTGAAGCCATACATCACGATGAATAGTTGCTTTTTTTTCTTTTAGGGCCTGGTTCTCAAACAATACATTCACAATTATTTTTTTATAAGTATTGCTCTTAAAAATTTGTCCGTGATTTGAAATATGGCAACATGTACCTTCTACGTGAAATTTTCTTACTCTGAAACATGGTTCTGTGCTTTTGGTGTGCTAAGAAATGTTTTCTGAATATACTCATTGTATTCATAGAATTTGGTGGAAACAGGACTGATGATCAAACAACAGTAATGTTGCATAAATGTCTTCTTACCCTACCATGCCCTCAATACTCTTGAATCAGTCATTAATGTCAGTGGCGTCTCTGGATAAATAAGGCTTTCATTCACTAAAGCTTCCTGAAATTCTTCAGCCATAAGGAATGCCAGGGGAGACAAAACTGAATTTTTAAACAAAGTTTTCATTGATATGCTATTGGTTGTCAATTTGCTAACCTGAATTTTTCTTCAAATGCATTAAAAAGAAGATAAATTTTAGAATTTTTGGATAACAAGAATAAAATCTCTAACTAAGAGTTGTTCACCACTGCACATGTTTTGTAACCCTGGAAGAACTCTATCAGCAAATGTCATTGGCCCAAAAAATTGAGGAGTGCAAAAGTTACTTTTTATTTTCTGGTAAAGGGGATTTTTTTGAAGGCAAGTGTGGCATTAGGTGTGAAGGGGTATAAGTAGCACATAATTGAGCAATTGGCAAAGGAAATTTTTAGTATGTTTTTGTTCCCATTTTCACTCCTATAATCTTAGGAACACTTTCTGTACTTGTATTTGAAGTGTGATTGTGGTCTACAAATTTCATAAGTATATGCTGTCTATTTGAAACTCTGGTTATTGCTCAGCCTTTACAATTAAGTGATTTTATGTTTTTGCAGCACCAATAATAATTGGCTTTTATACTGAATCTTTCACCATTAGGTGGCTTTGTACACTTAGCTTAATCACAGCTTTTACAAAGAGAACAATTTCACAGATCTCTTCTATTGTACTGTAAGAAATACTGTAAGATGGAATGATATTTGGTTTCCCAGTACCAAAAATGATTCAGTCAGGTACTCCTGAGAGAGAAAACTAATAGGATATGTATATAGACCCATGAGAGGAGATTTGTTCAATAAGTTAGATTATGTGATTATAGTGGCTGAGGAAGGCTGGTAGTGTGGTTGAGTCTAAACTTAGCAGCCTCAGAAGCAAGGAACCCATGGGTCTAATTCTGAGACTGACTTAAAGCCTAAAAATCTGGGCGTCCACTGGATAAGTCTTGGCATTTAAAGACCAGCCAGCCTGGAGTCTTGCTGTCCAACGCCATACCAGAAACCTTTAATCCAGCTGAAGGAGAGAGACTAAGATACCTTTTGTGTTTATAGGGCCTTGGCCAATTGAATGATGCAAGCTCACCTTGGGAGTGGATCTTTCCAGCTTACTCTACTAGGATTCAAACACTAATCTCTTCTGGGAAGTCCTGCACACACACATCCAAAATAATGTTGTACTCAGGATAGCCTCACTGTGTTCTCTAACATGAGGCTATCCTGAGTACAACATGAAAACACACTAATCCCGTGTACAGAATTTATCTTTCTAGTCCATTTGTATAGACTTTTATAATCCCAATGGGATTGAAATTTTGGAGATTTGTCTTTTAGTATTTCAAAACTTGGGATTTTAATATTCTAGTATTCTGATTTTATGGATGTGAGACTTTAGAGTTTTGGGGATTTCAACATTCAGGACTGCCCTGATTGTGTGTTTAAGAATTATGACCAGGGTCAATGGAAGGAGGTCTACAAAGGAAACAGGCTGAGGAATAAGGTGATTTTGAATTCTACTCGAAATATAAGTACCATTTTACAAGGATAACTGTAGGAGGGTGGCCATTCCAAATAGCAGAAGTACCTTGACCTAAATACTTAAGAGATGGGAATTTATGGAGGCGTCCATGGAGAGCTACGTTACAGGTAACCTGGGGCATGGGTGAGAGAAATGAAGGAGCAGGCTGGGAGGTGCTGACATGACCTGGGATCCTGACTACCACTACGAGGCAAAAATCATACCACCTTGTCAAGACAGGGAATAATCTTCTTATTTTTTCACCTTAGGAAGAGTTAATAAACTTTAAAGTTTAGAGAAATAAAAAAAATGTGTCAGGGCATTTGGAAGGCGAAAAACCATAGTTACTTATTGAATATTTTATTATAAAAACCAGATTTTCATATATGTTATTTAATCCTTCAAAGCATCTTAGGAACTATATTGTTCATGTTACACAGAGAAAATATTTATAGAATATATTATGGAATTGACATAGATAGTACAGTGTAAATTCTGTATTTAAATATAGTTCCTAAATCTCAAGGCTTGTTAGAAGCAGCTAGAGAGCTTTCTAATCAGTATTTCAAAAAATAATTGATGGCTAGACCCATTCTAGGAAATTGTAATTTAATTGACCAGTAATCTAGACCATAGTTTCTCAAAAAGATAAGGTTAAAACTCATTGATTTTCTTAATTGAAGAAGTGGTCATGAATAAAAATTGACTTATTCAATAAAGTTGAGAAAGGGTAACAGGGTTTGGAATTAAAAAGAAAAAAAGTACAAGTGAAAAACTAGAAGATTTTTACTCAAGGTTCTGCTGAAATGCAGATTAGGCATGAAAGTAAAACAAACTTCTAAATGAAAATATTTGTATTGGAGTAAGTATTTGTACATGCACACATACACACACACACACACACACACACACTCGCAATCACTCCTTGTTCACAGGTTTCTATTTGCCTCGTTGCCAGAATTTATTTGTAGTCCCAAAAGCAGTGATCATGATGCCTTTGAAATCACTTGTGGACGTGCACAGAAGTGGCAAAAATTTGAGTCTTCACCATAAAAAGCCTGAGCTGGAGCCAATCCCACTTTATATCAAATAAGGTGATATGCAACTTTTTTTGTCCAGCTTTCATATTGTAAACGATTATCTTTTTCATCTGCTATTTAGTGCTAATGGATTTTATATTTTTCTTTACTTTTTTGGTTGCTTATTTCCCTGCTTTAAATTCTCATGTCTTTGCTGAAATGTCATCTTGGGTTCCCAAGCACAAAAAGGTTCTGATGTGGCTCATGGAGACAATATATAAGCTAGACAATCTTCTTCCAGGCATGAGCTTCATCACTGTTGAGCATTAGTTCATTCTTTCTGAATCAAAAATATATATTAAGATTTACTTAAAAAGAAATACACGTAAAATAAGGTGATGCATTGATCAATTGACAAAAGTATTATGGAATCTGAACTCTGAAGAATTTACCTTTGTATTTCACTTAAGATAAAAGATTCAACATTGTGTAGCACAGTGTTCCCAGTGACCTTACAGAATGTAAGTGCTGCAGACAGAAAGAACCAACTGTCTTAAATGGTACATTGGGTCATTAAATGGTACACTGGGTGCCCAGTCATTTGGTCAAATACTGTTTAGGTTGGGTGTGTTTATGGAGGAATGTTTCTGGTTGAGATTGAAGCTGGAATTATTAGACTGAGTAAAGCAGATGGTCCTGCGTCATCCTATTGGTTGAAAACCTAAAGGCAAGGCTGTTCTTCCCTTGGGTAAGACTCAGGGCAGCTTCTTCCTGACTGACTTTGATCTGAGGTGTCATTTTTTTTAACCTCATGAGGGAATTATACTGTTCATGTTCCTGGTTCCCTGGCTTTAAGATTTATGCTGGAACTACTTTATAGGTCTTTGCATCACCAACTGGCTGATTGCAGATCTGGGGAATGATCATTCATTGTAATTGCATAAACCAATTCACTATAGTTTCTTTCCTTCCCCTTTTCTTCCCTCCACTCCTCCATTCTCTTTTTCTTTCTTCTCTATATAATATTTAATTTGTCTGAAAAATCCTGGCAAATATGCTAATTCTAAGTAAATTCATTTTTCATTGTTTCATTGAATATTTGTTGATTATCTTCTATGTATTGGCACTGCATCTGTCCAGGCATTTAGTGCTAGGCAAGATAGAATAAGTATCTGCACTCAATTTATTAACTTATTCAACTCTTAGTAATAGTTACCATGTACGACCATGGGTTCCAATAGATACTACAGAAATTATTTTAGCCACTTAAGGTCATATCTACTCAATTTATAGGCTTCACTGGAACTGGACTACCCAAGTGACCTAACCTCTTGTTCACATAAAAATCCTGAGTCACACACTTGTCAGTTGACCAATATCTCAGCCTTTCCCAACAGGAGGCAAACAACATCTGTTTACCACAGAACCTACACCAAGGCCTGATTATTTCCAAATTCAGCTTGATCTAGTTGACTCTGTATATGACCACTTTTTTTTCCCCCTCATGCATCTTCTTTCTATCTTCCTTTTGCATAGAACAACAATTTTAGACACATTAAATTAAACAGCTTATTTGAGCAAAGAAAGATTCATGATTCAGGCAACTTCTAGTAAGCAGACAAGTGAGCAGTGAGGTTTTATAGAAAGAACAGAAAAGCAGAACAGAGAAATGACCAACTGGGTGTTGTTAGGTATGTGCCTTACTTGTGAACAGAGCCATCAGCTGACTGGCTGTGATTCCCTGTTTGTGATATGCTAAAACCTAGCTATTGCTTGCAAACAAAACAAAACAAAACAAAACAAAAGCCTTAAATTACATTTCAATCAATTTATATATTAAGTTGCAGTTTGTTTACAGGAACTTAAGGTTTGGAGACATCTTCAAACAATGGTCTCCTCTTTATTTAATTTAATACTTTCACTCACCAGATACTTTTAGAAAAAAAGTTGGAATAATATAAATGGAAAATAAACTCCTTCATGCTCCCAGAAAGTCATTTCTATTTTGGAAATATATTTTTTCAAATTTTTATCAGTAGACATTGACTGTACAGATTAATGGATTTTATTTTGATGGGTTTACACAGGCACATATTAAACTTTTGTCATTTTTCTGTCACCTCCCTGGCCATATTCTCTTTCCTGCTTTCATTTGCTTGAGAGGGGAGAGATAAAATTCATAGGATATACTTTCATTATACTTTTCCAAGAAGATTATTTCTTAAGGCTCTTTTTCTTCACATTTTAAATGAAAACAGCAGAATCATTCTCGGCAGTGTTATTATTAAAATAATAATATCTGTATAATATGAGGCATGGTTCTGGTATGTGTATGATAGATGGCCAGTATTTATTATTGTTGTTGGTATTGTCACTACTAAAATTTACCACATGTGCTAATTGGTCAATCAGCAGATGGATTGGCCAACAACCATGTGGGATACTTTTCTTTGCAACACAAAGCTGAGATCCAGACTGTAAAGATACCTAGAGAAGTAATGATAAAAACAGACAGTAATCACTTCCTGGAAGATGAAAGGATGCAGTCTATTGTCTAAAACATTCTTTATTATATAGAGGCTAGTGATTGTGTTGGTGTCAACAGTCTTTATTTTCATTGACTTCACAAAAATACAGTCTAAGTAAAGAAGTACAAACAATAGCAATTGTGATACATTTTGGGAAAAATACAAAAATGTTCTTAAGTCTTCAACACATTTTAATTCCAATATTCATGTCTTTTTAAAGGATGTCTTTTAAGAATGATTGAATGTCCTTGGCTGAGAATGTTTTAAATAAATACCCTACTTGAGGATAGCACATTTGAATTTTTCTTATTAATTCTTACCTACGCATTTGATTTTGGAGATCTGGAAATTTCTGTTTGTATATTTTACACTAGTAATGGGTAGCCATTAAAAGAGAAGAAGGAACTGAGTTATTATGGGACAATGAAATTATGTTCTCTGTGTGCTGAAGAATCATATTCTTAGTGGGGAAAAAAAGGAAATGGATAATTCAGAACAGATTAGGTGAAATTTTGTCATCTAGGATTTTAACTGGATTTCAATATTGATTTAGAAGTTATTTTGCCATATGTATGTAAACATTCTAAGCATCTTAATGATATGAGCAACCCAATCTCAATAACTATATTTAGTACAATGATTATAGTTTCAAAGTGACATTTTTTTGTGGGAAGAAAGAAATCAGGACTTCTCACAGAACAGTTGATTTCAGATTTGGATCAGGAAATCTACAAGATACACATGGAACAAGTTTTGTTCCTATGATGAGAAGCCTATAAGGACTTATGGAGTCATACGTACAGGTCTCAATTTTTCCCAAGTGGAGTCATAGTCTCAGCTTAAAGAAACTCACCTTTCCCCCCTACAATGACTCAGTGGCTTACTTGCACAATAGAAGAGGGGACATTTGGCATTGTGGTTTATTTTTAGAACATCTCCAAGGACCTCATTCCCTCATAGGTTTATAGGCTGTGAGGAGTTGACCAAATCACAGGTGTGTGATACTCACCATTGGATTAGTCCACTGATGGGTTTATAACTGGGTATGAGTTGGAAGGTGAAGACCTACGGAGGTCAGCCACTGTGGGCATGAGCTGGAGATACATATCCATCATTCTCCCATGATGCATTTCTGCTTTCCAATGCCTTGTCATGAGTATCTCAGCCCTCCTGTACCCCTCTGCCATGCTGCTTTGCCTTGGAGCAGCCAACTATGAATGGAAACCCTGTAAACTGTGAACTCAAATGAACATTTCCTCTTTTAACTTGCAAGTATTTTGCCCCAGTAAAAAGAAAATAACTAAGACAGACATTATGCAAATTCCAAACATAATCTTTAGAGGAATGATAGTTTTTGAGTGGATTCCTAGAAAGAGTTGTAGTTGAAACACTTTTTGGAACTCAACAGTCATGTGAGAGACCCAAACTACACCAAGAAGTTATACACAGACACCTATAGGCAAAGACCCCATTGAGTTCCAACTGATATGTTCTATCAACTGCCAGTCCTATGAATGAACCTTCTTGATGTTGCACACAACTAAGCCCCTGGATCACTGCAGCCTGGTTCAATGTAGTTGAAATGGAGGAGTCACCAACTTGAGTCAGCCAACATAAGATCAGAAATAAATATCATTACAGACCACTAATGGTGAAGTAGTTTTTCATATAACAAGAGACACATAAGAATCCATTAAGAGTAGACTATTATTTGAGAACCTATTTGTACTACATGGCAGAAGTCAACTCAAATGGATCTGATTTTTGTCACAAACTTTTAAAGTGTAACCTAAATTTGACATGGTGGAGCATGCAAGTAATCCAAGCATTCTGGGAGGCTGAGGCAAGAGGATTGGGAGAGAGTTCAAGTCTAGCTTGGGCAACCTAGAAATTTAATAAAAATTATCTCAAAATTTAAAAAAAAGTTAAAGACTGTGACTGTAGCTCAGTGCAAAGATGCTGGTTCCACCAAAAAAAATCCATTTTCACCAAAAAATAAATGTAATTTAATTTAGTTATGTTAGGCATACTTCAACTTATAAAAGGTATACTATTACTGTGATATAATGTATTTATTTCTGTGGTTTGCATAAGTCATAAGACAGAGATCACTTTTCTTCTTTCTTCTTCATTATATAGAAAACTCTTCAAGAAATGTCTGAACATAACTTCTAAAATCTCTTCCGATTTGGAGAACGCAATGGATAATTAATAGTTGTAGAATAGTGATAGATAAACACATATATAAGCAGCATTTTCTTTGCAGAGTTTTGATGTGAAGTTTCTTGAAATACATTTTATTTATTTATTTATTTATTTATTTATTTATTTTAGTTTTTGTATATCAAGAGACCATAGGTTTTGGTGCTCCATGGCTACTGACAGCTTGGATTATGCTTTTAGTCACTTTTATATCCACAAAAGAATGAAATCTATACAAAAACTTGACTAGTAAGCTAGTCAAGGTTTCTCTCTGTTATGATTAGTGTTTACCAGATAATAGCAAGTCCAACCGAAACACTTTTAAGTGCCACAAAATTTAAAGAAACCATGAATTTGCAACTAAATGTTTGCATAAGAGAACTTTACTGTGTTTATGTTGAGAGACTACTTCTATCTCAAATGTTCTTTTCTTATATATATACTAAGTCATTCAAATACCAGTATGCAAGCCGAATTTGTTTATGATCAGTATAAACAAATGTGCAGCGAAGTGAGGCATTTGGGGAAGTCATCAAATGTTAACCTCAACATTTTAGCAAACACATTTCTATATTTTTTATTGTTGTTGCAATCTTTGCTGTAGAGATGGGCTAAGGTTATGCCCTTTCCTTTTCTTACAATCTTCAACTCAGGAAAAAGGAAAGATAATTAATGCTTGGTATAGTTTGGGAAATGCTATCAGCTTTTAGCAGACTTATTAAAGTATATTTGGTTTTTAAAAACATACTGCATGTTTTAACTGTCTGTCTATTGAAACTCTCATGGGTTCATGAGGTCATATAAACATGAGAGGATGTAAATATTCTGTGAGAATCAAAGTGAAGAAAACGAAGAAGATCAAAGTGTGTTAGTTTACAGCTTTCATGGAATGTGAAGCCAAAATTTGACTTTTTTCTCTGATGATACTAACCATACACTTCACAAGCTAATGCATGTGTGTTGGTAATAGTTAACTTACTGAATTATTCAGCCGTTCTATTTTTCCTCAACTGAAAGAAAAACACTTACAACTGGAATAAACTTGGAATATTGGACTAACCTAGAAAATATCCATTAAGGTTTGTTTTGAGTGGGGAAGGGATGGTGAAGAAACAACAAAGAAAATTCAGCATCACCTTGATAATTGCAGATTGGTATATATTTTCCACAAAACGAGTGGAATGTAATCATGAAATCAGTATAAGTTATGGAACTATAACTGAGCAAGATATTCAAAAGGTTGCAAATTTGATAGGAGATTTAGAAATATTTCTGGAAGAAATCAAATGCTTCTAAAGTAAAGATGTAACTTTAACATGAATTTCGATCCATGAACAAGAATTCTGCACCACATCTACCAGAGTGAACACAGCAGAAGTATGGACACGTGATAAAAGTCCATACTCTGCTGTATTTATCCTCTCCAGCTCTTGACTCTGTCGTGTTACCCAAGAGTGTCAGGGTATTTGGAGCAGTTCCTCTGATTTTAAATTCTTACTTGTGAGCTTGTTGGCATACCCATTGCAGCACTTTCTCGCAGTCTGTTACCAGAGTTGAGAAAATAGATGAAGAGTACTTTTCAGTGAAAGAGATCTTTCCTTGAGGCATTTTACTTCACCAATTAAATAAAACTGCTTTAGTGCTCCTCCAATAATTCTTGGGTTGTTTGGCTACTTGTTTAGCTTTACAATTTTTCACTCTCTATTTATAGCCTATATGCATACCAACTTGCAGACCTAGATTCCAGGATTTGATAATAAACCCCAAGGTAGCTAAGTGCTTTTATAAAGGAGAAAAATAAATTTCCATTTCACCAAGGCCAATGGTATTTATTTATTTATTGGAGTGGGGGTATTTTTTTCTCTCAAGAAAACATTATGCCAATAGATATAGTCATAATTATGTTTTGCAATCAGTACATAGATTAGTGAATTTGTTTAGTGCTTGGTTGGAAATTTATTTTCTGGACCATATGTATCAAAAAATTATTGAAGCTTTATTATATACAAAGTTATTTGGTGCACAGGATGATGATTTTTATGAAAATAAAGAGGACTCTGTAGGCACCTATTCATGGGAGGAAAGCGATTTTTTTTTTGTTTTGTTTTGGTATTGGGGATCCAACTCAGGACCTCATGCTTGTCAGGCAGGCACTTACACCGCTGAGCTAAATTCCCAGCCCTAGGAAAGCGACTTTTTATATGAAGAAAATATTTAAATCTAAATCCATGCCTACTCATCTTCTCTCCATTCCATTTTTGCTACCATCTAAAACACACCAAAGGGTTAGGAATTTAGCTCAGTGGTATAAGCGCCTGCCTGGCAAGTACGAGGTCGTGAATTCAATCCCCGGCACCAAAAAATAAATAAATAAATAATAAAATAAAATAAAACGCACAAAAACTAGAGTACCTTGGTAATAAGTGTGGCGATTTCCAAAATACTTTGACCCTCTATTTTTTTCCCTATAACCTTTTAAGGACAGTTACACACCAAAATCAATATCTAGAGCTGACCTGGCACAAACTTTGCTTGCTTTAAGGGATGTGGGTAGAGTTTTTTTTCTGAAAACTACAGTGTGTATGTCTTCCTATCTGTGATTCCCATCCCTCCAAAGTAGGTAATATCTTTAGAATTTGGTGGTCTTTGATCATCCTCTTTCTATGCTAAATTACAAAGACTATATATATATATATTTTATATTTAATATTATATATAAATATAAATTTTATTATTGTTATTATTTTTGGAAAGCAAGACTAGAAGTGCGGCCTAAGGATCCACTATCTAATAGGAAGCTGCTTAAACATGTTACCGCTTTTTTTTTTAATAGTTTATTTTAGACTTCACTTCCCCAGAAAGTTGATTTCCCCAAGAAAACTTTTTCACCTTCAAGATGCCTGCTAGGTAGGACGCGTTCTAGGGAGCTGGTGTCGGCCTCTCGGCAGAGTTTGAGTTTTGAACCAAAGCAAACCAGATCCCACTCAGCTCCCCAGCACCCCTCCACTCCCCCCAGGCGGACGGTTCAGAGGCGGCGCTGCTGACACCGCGCTCTGGGTCTCCTCCGGGTCTCCTCCGGCAGCTGCTGGGATGAAACGTGCAGGTGAGATCGATGGAAAAGCAACTGTCAGGTGGCAGCGCAGGGCAAGGCTGTCTTTTTCATATTTTTATATGAAACATTTCTGTGAACTCAGGGAAAAAAAAACCCATAGATTGAGTAGGATTTTACAGCAGGGAGTATTGATGAAGTTCGAGTTGATTTTGCCTTTCATCTTTTGTTTTACATTTGACAGTGCCTGCTTAGGTATGTGTAAAATGCTGGGTGAACCTGAGTAGATGTCCTGAAAGGTTAGAGGAAATGTGGATGAAATAACTTCTCAGGTTTTATTACTATATTTAAGTAGTTTTCTATAAGGAAATGAATCCGTCATTAAAATACATGCTTTTTTATGCTCTTGCCTTTTCTGAGTAAAACATGATTTATAGAAAGTTTTAATGACTGTATTTTAAGTGATCTATTTTTAAAAAAGATTATGGTTCAAGTAAAGGGAAGGATCTTAACTTTCCTTTTTCAAATGTGCCCTGTGCTCTCTTGGGTGTTTTTGCAAGATCTGAGATACACTTCGTATCATTTTCCTAGCACACTACCAAGGCCGTCTCTCCACAGCTGGAGTGTTTACCGTATCTGAGAAAGCTTCCAGAGACTGCAGAAGCTGGGAGGTGTTTTTCTATTTATTGCCAATTTGATGAGTGTACTTATTTGAAAGAAAATTATTTTGAGAAAAAAATAAGGTGACATTTGAAGGAAATTAAGGAAGAAGGGGCATGGATGGTGAATGAGATGTTTATGCTCTAGATTATTGGGGTTTTGCTTTTTCTCCAAAGGAAAAATGTACCACTATGACTCTTTCCTTACTTCAGTTCTCCCCACTCTTCCTTCAGATGTCTTCAGTTCTACACACACACACACACACACACACACACACACACACACCCATATCACCCATATTCCCTTCCCTGATTATACAAGAAATGCATACTGCAGTCTGGCGCCACAGGCCATACTTATACAAAAGTCACACATCAATAAAGATCACTTACATTTCTGATGAGCCTTTTCATCTTCCTTTCTTCTTGCAGGGGCAGGGCCAGTAGGAAGCAAAAAAAAAAAAAAAAAGAATAGATAAATGCCAAGGATCTGGGCTGTCAAATTCTTAAGGAAACACCCATTCACTCAAAAAAAGAAAGAAAAAAAAAAAAGAAAAAGAAAATTTGATGTCCCTTAAACTTTTGTTATTTTGCCTTAGGAAATATGACCTTTTCTCTTCAACTCCTCCTCACAAAGTATCTCTCTTTCAAAATGAAGTTAAAGCCTTTTGCTTGATGATGTAATAAAGGGTTTGAGAAAATAGCCAAGTATTCCTCAATATCCTATTAAAAGCAAATAAGGAAAATGATCAATATTGTATGTTAGTTTAACATGTTTGACATGTGTTCTGTGATGTTTGTAAACACAAGCTTTGCACTATTAAGTTCTCTTTTTTCTGGGAATCCTGGAATATCTTTTCTAGCATATTATATAACTAATACATGATCATTTTCATTCACATGTTCATGCTGAAAGATTATGACTAGATTATAAGAATACTATTGTTATAAACTTCACATTTTGCAAATAATAGTGACCATTAAGTAAAGGGCATAGCTGACAGTGAAGCTATTCCTTTGCTCTTTGTTTTGAAAATATAGAAAAATTATAAAAATATTGATTTTTTAAAAGATCTCAGGGTACTGCTTCATAATTAATTGAAGCTCAAACTAAAAAAAAAAAAGAGAAAATCCATGCTTAAAAGGTGTTTCGGAACCCCAGCCTTTCTCAGTAGTCATTCAGTATCGATCCCAGGAATTATCTATATTGTCCCATTGTCATATAGTGATAATTACATGTTGTAAGGTCAAAAATGTTATTAGAAGAACCCTGTTGCTCATTCCTATTTAATCATTCAGGACAAACCATATTAAATGTAAGCTTATATATACGTGTTTGAGAATTTATCTTTAATTTATACAGGAGAAAGAGCTGCTTTTAAATGTTTGCATAACAGAATCTTTTTTTTCCCCTGTGGTGTTGGAAAGTGAATCTGTGCTAGAGTTTGCAATCCTGCCTCAGTTTCCCTCCAAGAGTGCTGGGATTATAGTTATGTGACACGACACTGGTCCAGACCATAGAATATTTATGGCAGCATGCACATGATAGTAAATGTGATTGTGACATTTGAACCATCTCTTCTTTTATATTTTATTTATTGACTAGAGGAAGAGAACTTTGCCCAAATTAGCTGGAGGGGAAAGGTTATTCTCTAATTACACTGGCAAAGGAAAACAGTTTACTAACAAAGATATTCTTCTCAAGGACAATTAGGACATATTGAGTGAGATAAATAATGTACAGACCATTAATAAATTAAATAATTAACACGATGTACAAAACACAGGCTTGATTTTTCATTTGTGAGATGAATGTGCACATTCATAAGAGGAAATAGCTATGAAATCCATTGGAAACTGAATCAGATCTATGGACCTGCAAATGAAACTTTTCTAACCAAAGATTAGGATCCTTGCCTATGGTCCATATTTTTAACCTTATCATTAGTAGAGTGAAGAACTTGTTTTTGCTTTTCTAATAACGCGTGCGTAATCCTTCAGTTTAACTGAAACACTTCCTTGATGTTTGGTTGCATAAAAAGCCAACCTATAGAATTGAGATAAAATTATGAAAAAATAAAACATAATGCTCAGACAAGCTATATTGTTTGTGCACTGAGGCACTTTTGGGAACGTCAGTCATGGCCCGCAATATTTGCCTAATTTTATGAGCATTATGCTTCAGTAACACACTCTGCTTCAAAAGTCATTTCTTCAAAAAACATTTATTCTCATGTAAGTAACTTGTTTGTACCAATCTTTTAGTGAACTCACTTAATCAAATATACTGTATTGCATTAGGAAAAGGGAAAAACATGAGTAGGTTTACTTCTTTTAAAAATACATGTCTCGTGTCACATTGCAGAGGTTTGATCAAAAATATTTACTGTCAAACCTTGGCAACAATTCCTTAAGAGATGTAGTCATGATTCAATTTGTTGTAAAACATGATTTCTCTTTACAGCAGTGCTTTTAGATAGAAAAAAAAATTGCTCCCTTAACCTAAAACCTTTGACCCAAACATTAAAGCAAAATAGGTAATGTCCTGATTAGCATGTTCATGGAAATAATGAAATCCATATTCACTTAGCCAAAGAAAATGGCTCAGAAAATAAATTAGCGAGCTGTTTCAAATTTCTCATTACTTGATTCATACTCAGACTGTTCCTATGACAGTCCTTTAAAAGTCATGAAAGAAAAGCTGATTTATTCATGCTCTATTTCAAGGTGTTTCCTCCAGTGCTAGAATCATTATTTTAAATCAGTTTTTATAATTATATTTGTAATTGCCCTCACTTTGCCATAGTTGGCATTAACTACTTCCGTTTTGAACCAAACCAGATTAAAAAATAGACACATTTGGCATAAGAATATGAAGGGTCATGCTTAATTTCAAACCACGAGCTGTCAAAAGCCTGGTGCTCCCTGGCCCAGGCATTTTATACTTGATAAGTAAACCCACTTGAGGAATGTTTATATGCCCTGATGCTTTTGGACACATTCACTGACGGAACACATTCTTTGAAGAAATATATCAAAACTGTTTATCTCCCTGAGTGTTACCCTAAACCCTGTCAGTGCTAATGATATCAGGACATGGATTAAATAAATCCTCTTGAGAGTGACTATGGGTAATTCTGCATTCAAATCACAACTATAGAAATTTTTCGTTGCAGAAGTGGGCAACAGCTCTATCGATATGCACAGCAGTTTGCTTGTACGAAAAGCTTTAAGGGAGAGCTGCTCCTTTAGAGGCTTTTCTGTCAGTCTGGGTTTGATATACAACACAGACAGGGGAGGAAGTACACTGGGTACCAACTGAATGCATGAGGATCGTTATGTTAAAATAAAACAGAGAAATTAGCACATTTAATTTTAAGTGAAGCAAGCATAACATGGTTCTCTAAGAAGTGTGACTTGCGTGTCCCTCCCAGTTTCTGTCTTCATGAACCACTCACGAAGATGTTGATTATTTACCTTTCTATTACAGGATTAAACCATTAATGTGTCCATAGACGTGATTTCTGTGAATTCTGAAGCTAAATTTATTACTTTATGCTCAGCATAAATGGCCCGTCTGCCCTTTCTTTCAGTGAAAATCCATTTTTTAAAAAAACTGATATTTTTCAACCTGCTTATTTTCCATACCGTTATATCTCGTAGTGTAAATTATTTTTACAAATGAAATAATCCTACAGGATAGTTGATGCGTGGTTGCATGTGTGGGGAAAGGGAAGTGGAAATGATGCAAAATACTTTAAAATATGTATCTTGGATGTAAATAGAGAATGTACACAGCGTTGTAAGTACAACTGTAAAATGCCATGTTCACTCTCTTCCCAACAGTATCTATCAATATTTATAAAATGGACAGGGAAAACTCTGCAGATAGCTGTCTAACAGCCCATTAAACCAGAGCTACTCCATTTGCCATCACTGACTCTTTGTAACTGATGTGGCATAGACTGTGGCGACCTTCAGTGGAAAAAGTTCAGAAGCAAACAGTATTTTTTATTTATTTATCTGCACATTTTGCTATTCATGCTATTCCGAATGAGGTTCTGTGCAGAAGAAAAGAAACTTTAACAAAAAGTAGATTTCTTTTTGATTACCGGCTTCAGTCCACACCACACTGGTTTTATTTAGACAGTGAGGTTGAGAAGTTTGTAAAGTGTGTGGGGTTACCTAGCGACTCTGATTCTCTCTCGAGTTTACATGTTTTACCTTAAATGCAAAGAAGTATTCTCGGTTGTTAAGTTGAAAATCAGTAAACAAAGCCAGCTCTATTGGGTAAAGTGAAATAGAAATGCATGTAAAATATTTAAAAATATACATTTTGGTTGCGTAAGTAATTCTGTTAAAATACAAAAACAGTATTTCAGTTCTATTAGAAATTGGTATCATTGTGTTCAATTATACACAGCTATACTGTGTATTCTACTCTAATGGCCAGAATCCTCATATTTCATTACTGTCTTTTATTTCTGATTATAACATATAAATTCATAGTGTATAAAGTGTAATACATATAAACATATATAAAATAATAAATAAAATGCATATTTATGTAACATCTTTATATAACCCTTGTTTGGTTCTAACTTACATTTCATGGAATTACTATAATTTGTCATGTTCTATTCCTCTTCTATTCAGTACATTTTAAATAAAATGTACATTCTTTGGAATAAGATTGAAAGCCTTATTTTAGGATATTATTTTTACATTTACTTTATTTCTGATAGTGTAATAAGACAGGTATAAACTTGTAAAAGTAAACACTTTACTAATTTATAAAAAGAATTTGGATTTCTTATATTTTGTCCTGATTTTTTGATGTATAATTGTGTGTTGTTGTTTTTGAAATTCTTTTCTATAGTATTATTTGCTAACTAAAGTTAGAGAATTTCATTAAAATTCAAGTGAAAAATTAAAGCAAAGAATAATTTAGCTTTTAAGTTTTGGTTTTATTTGTGTTATTAAAATGAGATTGATGACTATTATTTTCTAATACTAGGGATTCAACCCAGGACTCACACTGAGCTCATCCCCAACCTTTTATATTTTATTGTTTTTTAATTAGAGGTGGTCTTCATAAATTGTTAAGTTACCCAAACTTGGTTGGAATTTGCAGTCCTCCTAGCTCAACCTCCCAGAGTTCTAGGATTACAAGCATGTGCTGTCACACTCAGTAAAATTATTTTTGATGGATACATTTCTTACATTCATTCACTGATTTATCATGCTTGGACAGACACTGAAACTGGTATGCATACCTCATTTGTTGGAAATATCCTATTGATATTTTGCAAGAAACTGGATTAGAAATAAATATTAGTTGGCTAAAACAGCAAGTTTACATGATTTCTGATATACCATAAAGGCTATCATTAGTGAGACTAAATATAAAATAGGATTATATAAAAATTAGCAGGAGTAATTCATATAAAACAGGGCATAGCATTTGGTATATGCCTAATGTGCTCCCCGGGTCAGCATTATTCCAAGGGACTGCTTTCTTTCCACTCAATCTCCTTGGAAAGTCCCCATCTGATGGAAGGGACAGTGTGATGCACTGGGCTAAGGGTCTGAGTTTCCACTGAAGGTGTGTGTATTTGTCTTTTTATAGACACGTATTCCTGTTTGTAAACTGCTGTTCTATACAATCGAGTCACAAAAAGAGAAGATATTTCAGAAACTGCTGTCGGAAATATCATGACATCCTACTTTAAAATTAGTCAAAATACTTCATTGTGAAGGAAAACAACGTAATTTTAGCTTGAAACATAAATCGCCGACATCTTGAAGGTTAAATATACTGTATGACTCTCTCTCTCTCTCTCTTTCTGTGTAATTTGGATCTTATACATGAAAGTTTTGGCTTTCTATGGCTTATATTTACTTCCTAAAATCACTCTAAGAATCAAAATTTCAGATTAAGCTACTTTTAAATCCTACGTTCAGAGTTTTATTCACAAATGTAAACAACAAACAAGCAAAAAGATTCTCACTGGTTTCATTGCATATTTTATACACAGCATTTATCTCTGCATGTATCTTTGGGTCTTCTAATGTTTGCATTTCAGATTAGCCCAGGATAAATTATGAGACTTAACTTAAATGATCAACACAATAATTTAATGGTCCAGTTTTTGAACTAGTACATTCCTGGTTATATTACATATTTGTTATGTTTAGAACACATATCTACTAGAATATTACAATAATATATCATTTCCACCATTAAAAATTAGTGACTATGCATTGTAGACTTGTCAGTAGAGACTGATTGACTGATTTTTAATTTTTGTCACTGAGGCTCAAGTCTATTGTCTCTTGGACTCTAGGCATGAACCCTACCTCTGAGCTATACCCTCAAGAACCTTGGTAAATATTTCAAATCATAGCAGAACTGGTTAAGTATTTCCAGTTTTTTTCCCTATGTTTGATGTAATTGTAAATTCGCAAAGGGGAGTCCTTATGAAATACTACTGAAATACTTAAACCAAAAGAATTTTCAGTAATCAATTTAGTTTACCTTTGGTGTATCATATATTATTCTCCACGTAACATTGGCCTGTTGATGGGTTGACTTGTACCGATCATTTCTTTGGAATTAGGCAATTTTAAGGTGCTCCAATACAAGGCCCCAGACCAAAAGGGGATAGAACTTTCCCCCATTAAATGTAAATTGATACTATAATTAAACAAAATAATTTAAGATTTCCAACTCTTAATTTCAAGTTTTGTCCCTTTTCTGTCTCTGCAATTTATAATCATGGTTTTCCATGTCAATATTAGTATATGATGAAGTATTCTGATAGGAATTATGCAACCATAAATTCCCTTTTCAGAAATGTGTCATGCATATTAAAGCCCATAGACATTTTTGCAATTTCCATGTTCCAATATCTTTAAATTTTCAAACCTTTAGATTAAATTTTGACTTAACAATTACTACAGGTTACAGGTAACATCGGACTATCAGATGGGCATACATGTAAAATGTCTTGGCATAACAGCATATTTCGGCATTTACTTTAATGATTATTCATGGAAATCATAAGAGAATATTTAAATAAATGCAGTCAGTGCATTTGAGTTCTGTATCATCCATTCTAATGAATATGCATTGATTCAAAGGTTTGAACAATTACCTTTCCTTTCTCATTTTTCATATGAAAAGCAAGGACATTCTGTTTAAAAACAACATTAACAACAACGTCATGATTGAGTATTTAAATGAACAGAAGTAGGGAAAATCATTTCCTCTTTTGTCTAGAGCTTTAGCTTGGCAGTGTAGCATGTATCTTAGAACGAAAAATGCTAAAAAAGCATCAAATACTTCTATATAAAAAATTCATTTCATTTTCCTTGATGAAAATTTTAGAAGTGAGAAACAGGTAATCTCAAGTCATTGACAAGCTAATATTAACAATGCAACAAATCAAATGAAAAAAATCCTTAAATTTTCAGTCCATTCAATAAAACTCTGCCCAAGGCATATAAAAATATGGGTGATTACAAACTGAAATAAGTAAGCCTCGTGGATATGAGGAAAATAATTATATAATCTGATGACCCACTTAGTCTCTCAAAGTGAATTATTTGTGTTCAATAGTTAGTAAAGACTTCTTGGTACTTTCTCAAGAATATTCAATATTTCTAAGCTGAAGCTATACTTACTCAGAATTAATGCAATGATTGAAGTGGAATCATTCTCCAAGTTTTACTACTCAGCTAACTCAGGCAGCATACACAGAATATTGTATTTTTTCATAATGAGATACTTCTCTTTGTAACCTAGATTACTCCAGAATATGAAAAGAAAATATAACACTATTTTAATGAACAGTATATTTATGAATTTTTATAAATAGTATAATTTGTGAATTAAGAATTTAATGCCACATAGACTACTGTTTGAAAAAGTATTGATATTATTAGCATTTTGAACTACTTTCATTCTAAGAATGCTATCTTAGTGATATACCATTAACAATGCAATACAAACAAACATTGGTGACCCAGAAAAACTACTATAGGATTAATCCAAGATGATTTTGCTGAATTCTTAATGATAAATTTCACTGGGTACTCACAGTCCAGTGAGGAGTTTCTGGCACAGTATTGGAGGTAGAAAGATTTTATCACTGTTTTGAGAAAAATACAAAAGTGCTTATTGGGGATTTGGAGTTTGAAAAGATAGGATGGTCCCATACACATTTTGTGTACTGGTGTTGTTGATATCGAGAAAAATAATGGAGTAAAAAAAAAATACCATAAGCCAGGAGATGGCAAGCTTTTTATCATACAAGGCTAAACAGCTAATATTTTAAACTTTATTAGTCATATATTCTCTAGTCATTTGTGCCTCTTTATTGAGAAGATAATTATCAATGATACATAAACAAATGTTGAAAACTTTCATTCTAGATACAAGAGTTTGAATTTTGTATAATCTTCTAACCCAGCTGCATCCAGACAGGAAGCCCCTGTGGGATTTACATTTCAGGCATTGAAGACAACAATAACATTTTTTCTGAGACTTTCCTAAATGTGATAGATTTTTCCAATCCCTGAGATTTACCTCAAGGTAAAGATGAAAGCACTAAACAAATTACCAGCCTTGTTTAGTTTACTCTTAGTATTTTCCCTCCAAGTCTCTTCCATCAGCATGGGAAGTATTTTATGTTCCTTCTTTCAATATATCTGCCTCCTGTGTTACTGCCTCATAGGCCTTTGGAGAACATGAAGTACTTTCTCTGTCACCAACAACTCTGAATTTTAAGATAAAGACCTTGTATTTCTGGACTATTACCTCTGCTATGGATTTACAAATTTAATTTGAACCTCAAAGGTTACCTCTATGTAAGCATCACTCTGAAGATAAGACTTTTTTAAAAATATTGAGTATGTAACTTTTGTGGGCTAAAAATAATGGTTACACAGAAGCCAGGGCAGAAGTCCTCAGATTTCTCCTAGGTATCATTTATTAGAAATTTAATATTTGTTCGTTTTCAAGCACTGTCATAAATGTTTTACTGAAATTTACTTTATTAATGCTACCGATAACTCATAATTTAGTATCTATTATATTGTTTCTAAATGTGGGGACTGAGACACAGAGATGTTAAATAAGTTGAGAAAATGTGTTTAATTAATAAGTGGTGGAGACAAAGCTTGAATTCTTGCCCCTTGGGAATCCAGGTCTCTTGCTGGTTGTGTGCTGGTGTGAGAGACACAGAGAGAATGAAGGAGACAAGGATGCAGAAATAAACAGGAAGATTGAGGAAAGACAATTTAATTTGGGAGAAAAGCGTGGTTATTCTGAGATTATCACATACACAAAACAAAATTATTTACCCAGCATTTTCTAGCATATTTTTAATGGCTCCATAGTTATTTTAATGCTGAAATGTTTGAGGATAGTGTGATTAATATCATGATTATTCTAAAAAATTACTTAGGTACAATAATAAATTCAATGTTTGAATCCTTTAATTCAAAATATCCTGTTTAATCCTGCAAACTGCCTTTAAGTACAGAATCCTGGTCAGGAAACCAAGCAGCCGCTCGCCACTCTGCTAAGTGGCTGTGGCCTCGCAAGCTGTGACCACCCTAGGGTAAGAACCATCAGCGTCTCCTGAGATCCGTGCCATGTTGGAACTTAGAGTGCTGGGAAACCAAGCAGCCAGCTCACTGCCCTGGAAAGTGTCTGTGATCCTACCAGCATGCAGGGGCTGAGATTCAAAACCCCCACCCCACCCAACCCACCCCTGCGCATTAACAAGTGGGAGCCAGAGATCTGAGCATCTCTTGTGTGGTTGACTATATGCAAGATATCCAATAAGGGGGATTTCCTTCTACTATCTCTTTGAAGGCAAATATTTTTATCACTGTTTTGCTTTGTTTTGATTAATGATATTGCCTTATTCAATTTCTGTTTTGATAAGTTTTATAATGTTCTGTATTTCCTTTGATTTTGCTATACCTTATTGAAAGAACAACTGTTGTGAAGAAAACGAAATATACTAAGGTGCCTATTACTGTTATCCCGGTAACCTGCTGAGAAGTTCTGTACCAGTTTCACTACACTATCTCACTTGGCTTTGATCCATCTTGTTCTGTTGTATTTTACTACTTTCAAAAAAAAAAAATCCTGGATAGCAGATGTCTCAAGACAATGCATTAGTGGTAGTGGTTTTTGAAAAACAGCAGAAGAGGTGTATAGGCAAATGTATAAGCAAGGGAGAGTGTCCAAAAATACGTTTTTACTGAGGACATATTTACCTTTCTTTTGTTAATCTATATGAGGTCTCCAATTTTGGTTAATGATATTTCAAAAGTATTTTATTTTATATCTAAAGTTTCTTTACTTAGGAATAGAACCCAGAGTTTCATGCATGCTAATTACTTTCTTTATTTCTGAGCTACACCTTTCATCCCTGAAGATGATTTTAAAAAAAAATTTCAGTTTTCTAGACATTTTAATGAGGAAGTTTTTCAGAAGCTTTGATATTGAATGATATCATAAGTTTCTAGGCTGTATCTAAAGGAAATAAAATATTTCTACAGCAACTTATAGGTCATAGGTTATATGCTTTCAGAGAATATGTAAATAAAGAATTTTTAAGGTTTAAATCAATTATCTGTATCTCTTTATGTGCCACAAGTTTCATGCAATTTGCGAGCTGTAGATCAAATTACTTTTATGTATGTAGTCTTTAACAATGTGTACAAATAAAAATATAAAAAAGAAAAATTAATATAATGATTGAGAAAAGAAAAAAGTTATTTTTCTAGCACATCTATGAAATAACACGTTAGGTATTGCCAAATTTTAGAACAGGATCCTGGAATTGAGAAACAATAAAATTTTCATGTCATAAAGAGGAAACTAATCACTTCATTTTACTTTAATTTGAATTCTTATATTGGTATGAGATATTTAAAGCACGTTGATTATCAAAAAATACCACTGTACTCAGCTGCCATGATAAAATGTTACAGACTTGGTGGTTTAAAAGAACAAAAGTGTATTCCTTTATGGTTCTTAGGTATCAATTCCAAAATGAGGATTTGGCAGAATCATGTACTTTGAATGTTCTGGGGTGTGTCTTTCCTTTTCTAGATTCTTCAGGTGCACAGCAATCGTTGATGTTCCTAAGATTGTCGGCACATTCATCCATCTCTGCTCTCTTATCCTCTCAGTGTCTTTTCGTGGCTGTCAGTGTCACTATGTCCAAACTTCCTTCTTAGAAAGCTACTGATCACTGGTGTCTGTATGAGTCTCACACAAAACTCGTGACAGTAGTCTTGTATAACTCATCTTCTCTTGGTTACATGTGCAAAGACTATTTCTGTATAGGTTCAAATTCACAGAAACCTCATACAAAAGCCTTGCTGTATCTCTTTAGGAGACCCAGCACACTTAAATCCACAACAAAGAACCCTAAGAATTGTACAATGTGATCATTATTAAAAAAGATACTATTAAATATGATATCTGAGTCACAAATACATTTACAAACAAGTTCATTAGAAACTCAGTTTTTTAATTATTATTATTATTATTATTTTGTAACAGGAATACAGCTCAAGATCTCGTGCTCCTGAGGCAAGCTTGTTGCTGCTGGGCTGTGCCCCCGCCCCCTTTTGAAATGTACGTTGAGATAATTTAGGGTAAAGTTTTTAATATGTTTTAGAAATAAAACTGCACTCTCAAAACCAAATACAGAGAGATATCAATGATAGTTTACAAGCTGTAGTGAAGCAATCACAATCAAGATATTGATTGTAATGCAATTCAACAGTATTAGATTTCCCAGTTTTGTTTGAACTTGAGTGTGTATTTGTACCACTACTTAGTTCTGCACAGTTTTAACACATACACCTGTCTGCGTATCCTCCATCACACCAAGATTCAGAATAGTTCTATCACCGAATGTATCTCCAGCTTTTTTAGTTTATTTTTTAAATAACATACATCCTGTTTCCCACCCCAAACCCTCACCTCTAATCCCTGTCAATCATTCATCAGTTCTCCTTTCTAAAAGGTCTTCAGTTTTAAAGTGTTACATGAATAGATACATCATTTAACCTTTTGAGATTGGCTTCTTTCATTCCCTGTAATGTCTTGCAGATGTATCCAAGTGTTGCTTATATAAGCACTGCGCTCTCTGAGGTTGCTCAGCAGCCTTTTGTGGTATGTAAGTATCAGTTTGTTTCATTGTTTCTAGCTGCCTTATTTCTCAGAGTAGAATTTTGTTATAATTACTGTTTAGATAGAAATAACTTTTTCTGAGCTTGTTTCATTTATTTCTGTCTTTCAAAAAATTCTTAGGTAATTTTGGTTCAAAATTTAGTGTGGGATTTTTGTATTGACGTTTGGAATTTTTTTTATATGTGCATGTGGTGGCTTTGGGTGCAAATCGAAATTATAAATTTCAAATGCAGAAGGAAGTGCATAATTAAATACTGTCCGATTACTTTATGTTTCCTCCTTTCAGTTTTTTCAATAAATAATCATGCATAAAATATACAATGTTAAGTCTTTTTATCTTCAAAAAATTAGTCAGGAGATATATGCTTCTCTAAGTATGTTGAAATTATTTGTTAAAAGTCTGAGAAAAAGGCAGATTAAGTATTAGCTAATATATGAAGACATATTCACATCATATTAAACTTCTAAAATATGATACTTTTGTTTGTGTTTTTGTTTAAGTATTCATCTTAATCAGATTTTCAGCATCAAAAACAAATGAATTCATATAATTAAAATTGATAAAAGAACCAAAATATTTTGCAGAAAGTGTTTGTGCAAGACAATTTGTATGATAGCTCTTTCATTTTTCTCTTTCACTGTGTTTTTGGAACCAAATTCATTCTTCTCCAAGAGAAGATAAAGCAGGGTAATTATGACTTTTGAGTGAATTCTGTGTCAAGGACTTTATTCACATTGTCATCCCATTTTTTCTATACAAAAATTACTATCAACACACAATTTGATGTTTATTTGATAAATATTAAAATGCATCTCTGAAATGTAATAGAATGCAGGTACAACAAAGATTAAATTTTAAATTGTAAATATGTGAATTCAAGTTCATATCTCTCTTATTTCAAAATAACTTTCTCAAATTACAATTTTCTTATTTGTATATAGGGGCAGATAATTTTTAGTAATTTTTTTCATAATTAAGTTAATCCCTACATTATGAAACACTAAAAATAGTGCTTAGAGAAATTTCAGTTACTGAAATTCAAAATGATTATTTTAAAAATATTAATATCATAAATAAGTTAAATCAGTTAACCATATTTAAATGATAGCAGCTAGAAAATTACTGAGAAGAAATTTAAATGTAAATTTAAGTATATTTCAGTCACGTTGGATTAGGTTTTGGTCTAGCAGCATGCCATTCTAAATGTCTGTTTTTAAAGGATTATTAACTACTGTTTCTACATGTCCATATTTGATCAGCAAATAGTTTTGGCCCACTTACCCCCTATGGTAACAAGATTATTAGTGTCACATTTGAATTTTGCCTGTTACTATACCAGAAAAAAATCAATTTTTATGAATTGTCTCTGAAAACTATCGATAAGTGAACATTTTACATTTGTTCATATTTTAATGATCAAAACACATTACGGACCACATTTCAAGGAGGCAGAGAGCTGTCATTTCGCCATGGACCTGGACTGGGGGGGACGTGGGTGTTCTCATTCAGCATTCTGGTAGAAGGTTGCTGATTGCTATATGAGCCATTTTGTAAACATTAAAAAAATGTTTTTTTAAAAAAGAGGAATGAAATGATATTTTTCTCATCTCCACATGTATGCATATTTTTACTCTTTAATGTATAAAATGTAGCCGAGTGGGATGATAATCCCCTGTGATCTCAGCACTCAGGAGACTGAAGCAGGGGGTTCACCATGAGTTCAAAGCCAGAATGGGGTACAAAGTGTAATATCATCTTAATAAAAATACCAAAGAAATAAATAACCAAACAAAAAAATAAAACAAAACATGAATCTCATTCACTGAGTTCCTAAGGTATGTTGGGCATCTATTGAGTCACTTATATTTCTCGTGTTATGTAAGTTATTACAGACATTATTGAAGGAAGCGTTTAGGTAGAAACTAAAAGGCAAAAATCACTATTCAACTTGCAGCAAAATGTCTGACAAAATTAAACTACAAAAACAGAAAAGTCCGGAATTTGTTATGTTTAGCTATCCAAAATAATGGGTTGTAAAAAAATTTTTAAATCATTCACTTGTTCAGCATTTTAAAATATTTTATACCTGTCAGGCTACCTGACAATGAAGTGGAAAAGTTGTTCATGGAATCTTTCTGAAAACTACAACAGAGAGCTAATTAGTGTGTTGGCAAAGCTGTCAGCTAAGATTTTTTTAGCAGTGAAAAATAAATGAAGGTAGATTTTAGAGATATATGAATATAATTCACTGTCACAATACTCATATAAATATCCTTTCTCTCACACTTTTGAGAAACTAATAAAAGTTGTTGGTTTAATTTCCCACTTGTATTTGATAAATGGAGATAAAAAGTGCTCATATAAAGGGATTCATTCTTTTATTTAAATGTATAATATACACCTAGTTACAGCAGCTAGCCTAACCATTATATATAAAATATAATATCTATTCTGAGCACATAAGCTGTGCTTGATTGCTCTACCTAGAAGGACTTAAATAAGAGATTTAAATTTCTGATTGACAAAGATGTTGAACAGGAAGAAGAGAAGATTAAACACATATGTGAAGCTGGGAATATCAATAGCAGGGAATTTCTCTTGCTAACCAAGTATTTTGCTTTGGGCATGCAGTGACTAACAAACATATAAGGACCCTGACGATATAGCTAAAGCCACTCAACTTTGACCTTATCAAAGCACTTACTTAGTGATTACTGCTATCCTTTCACTTTAGATAGATTTCTAAACATTCTAAAGACTATTAAATATGAATATTTCAGGTGTGAAAGAAGGAAAACCTTACTGAGAGAAGCAATAACTTATTCGTGTCTGAACTGAGCAGCAATTTGAAATCAGGTTCGTATAGATTCTTTGGTTTTCCTGACCTTCAGTTTCTGGAATGTTCTAAGCTCTTTGCTTTCTCAAGAGTCAGAATCTTTGTTCATGTTATTCCCTTAGTCCTCTCAATCTGAGCCCTGATACCACTTTTATTTATCTTCATTTAACCTGCTTGGCTTGTGTAAGGCACAGGGTACATGCGAGAGGAAGCCGGGAAGGTAGAATGACAGGAGTTGAGACAGTAATTGAGATGATTAACACTGAATATGGAATACGGGGCTATGAGCCAAGAAATACCCATGAGTTCTAACAGTTGGAAAGGGACGCTCTATAAAGTCTCCTGAAAGAACTCAGTTCTACTGATACATGAAATTGAGTGTATAAAATGGATTTTGATCTTTGCCTTCTAGAGCTAGTAGTAAGATCAGCAATTTAGGTCACTTACAGGCACTACATTTGTGGCAATTATTTCTATCAGGAATAGGAAAGGAATATACTTAGGTCATCAGCTTGTGGCTAATCCTGCAAGCCTCTCCGTCCTCCCCAATGAAAGATGTAGTGAGATAGTGGGGTCAAATCTCAGAAGGGTGATCTCACAGAGAAAGACAAAGAATTTTTACTTGAATGAATCTTACCTACATTCCCTTGATTTTCCCTTAATTCAACAGACTGCATGATAAAACTCAGCATTGTAACTGTGAATCTCAGCTCTTCCACTCTGAGAACACTGAGGAAATCTAAATTCTTAGGAAGATGTGTGTTTTTAAAATACCATCCAGTAGGGGTAGGGATTTAGCTCAGTGGCATAACCACCTGCCTGGCAAGCACAGGGTTGTGAGTTTGAACCCTGGTACCAAAAATAAAATAATAAAATAAAATAACATCTGAAAATTGAGCAAGAGACAGAAAATAGAATTTTTTTCTAAAGAAATGAGAAAGCAAAAATTCAACAGGGGAAATAGAAGAAAAATGTCTTCTATTTGGATAATAACATGAATAACATGACAGCACAGATTTCTCCTGTACATCAGTAAGAGTGTATTTTAAATTCTAAGAGTCTCACTACTATTTTGCATTGCTTTAACTTCAGTTTTTAATAGATAAACTTTACAGTGTTAGACTAGATGCTATTTGAACCAAGGGGCACACTATGATCCAATCATATGTTTAAGTTCACATACCAGCTAGATAGTAGAAATGAGATTTACATTGAAGACTGCCTGAGTCCAAAAGCCTTAGTCTTATCCAGGTGTATGGCTCAAGCCTGTAATCTCATACTCCAGAGGCTGAGGCAGGAGAATCAAAGGGAGTCCAAGGCCAAGACCAGTCTAGAATGTACAAGGAGACCCTGTCTCAGTTACTCCCCACCCGTCCTTACTTTTACCTAGAAATGAAAGTGCAACCTAGATATTTGACTATAATATCTATGAAGAAATACCTTTCCAATGTTTGATGCCAAAACAACTTGCTGTTTCTTGGACAAATTCAAGCATATTTCTTTGAATAATTTTTGAATCTCACTCTAACTTAGTTTTGTGGAACAAAATTACACGTAAGGAGAGAGAGAACTTGAAGTTCTTTCTTGGTTTACTTACACCTTCTTCAAGTTTAAATTCCCCTTTACATCTGCTAACTTATGCAGAAATTCTATGGGTATAGCACTGCAGTCATGACCATTCTCTTCTACAATGACTAACCAATGGAAGAGAACAAGAAGTCAACAAGAAGCAAGCCTCCCTGCAAACCACCACCATTTGGGGGCCACTGCTACCAGGAGACAGCCAGACCCCAGCCCCTTCCAGTGACACCCTCCCCCCACCCCACCAACCTGCTAATACGGAGAAACACAGGCTGTGACAATAACTACTGAGGTGAAATGTGATTTGATGCTTGTGGTGTTTGGTGTTTCACTGGCCTTGCAGATCTAGGGCTGGTTATCTGATCATCTAGTCAGAGGATCACAGTACACAGTGTGGCATCTATGGGGAATCTCCTTCTAAATGTGGTAGACATTGTTAACTTCCTATTAATCTTGTTTTGAAGTCCTGTATCATTTTCATTGGTTGAGTTGGGTTTTATTCTGTTTTGTTTGATTTTTTGATGGCATGGGCAGCTACTTCAAAGATAACAAAATATCTTGTTAGATCCAAATGGTAGTCATTTTGGATTCACTCTTGTCTTGTTTTGAAGTCCTGTATTACATTGATTTTATTGTTTTTATTGGTTCTATTCTGTTCTTATTTGTTTGATTTTTACTGTATCTGAAGGTATCTGCAGCTATTTTGAAGACAGGAGACATTATGGTAACCATTGTTGATTTTGTATTGTTTTGAAGTTCTGTGACACACTTGTTTGTTTTGATTGGCTTTGTTCTGTTTTACTTTGCTTGGTTTTATTCTCTTTAAAATAAAAAGAAAATAAGTACACAGAAAAATAACTAACCTGCTATTATATGTTGTGTAGAGTATTTGTCAAATACAATGTAACTATTAAATAGTATTATTTCTATATTTGACATTTGGATTTCTTTGTATTTATTCTGTATCTCTAATTTACTTTTGAACATATGGAAAATGGGTATAATAATTTTTAATTTTTTTAGTTAAATCTAATATATTATTTATTGGTTTCCATTTGTTGATTTATCTCTTCAGTTTTTCTTTCTTGCTTGCTTTTTTTCTTTTTCTTTCTTTTTTTTTTTTTGGCATGTATGGTAAATTTTGATTTTTGTTTCCAGGTTCTCAGTTTTACCTTGTTAAATTCTGGATATTTTTTGGTTCCTAAAAATATTAGTTTTGTTTTTAATATGGTTAAGTAAGTTAAAAACATTTGGATACATCAGGAGTTTGATTTTAATCTTGGTTATAGAAAGGATGATAAAATGTCTTCCACTGATCAAAACCAGTCTGATTACTGGTAAAGCTATGATGTGAATCAGGTGGTTTTCCATTCTGGTTGGTAAGAGGAGGAATCTCCAAGTCTTTGTGAAGTCCAAAGTTTTTCTCTCCATTCATTCAGTTTTCTCCTTGGCTTTGATCTACTTTTCCCTCATACTCATGTGCTTCTCCATGCAGAAAGCTGAAGAATCAGGAAGAGTTGACTCTGCAGTGCGTGGAAATGTATCTCAGAGCACTTTCAACATCTCTCATATTTTATCCTGAAAACTTTAGCCATTTCTTCATGTGTGAAAAACAAGAGAGAAAGAGAGAGAGAGAGAAAGAGACAGAGAGAGAGAGAATGAATGCGTGTGTGTGATAGGTCTCCAAAGACCCCTCGCTTGAGCCACAGATGAGAAATGCTTTCAGCCAGTTTCCTGGAACTTTTATACCATCACTCATTTTATTGCTTCTCATTTCTCACTGATCACTGTTCTTTCTTAGCTGCATAGTATTAACTGTAACTATCACTGGAAATTTGTTTAATCATGATTCTGTCCAGGTAGGAAGTTATATCTTATCCTTTTTATTCCACATTGGATGAAAGCAAAAGTTCTGCTGAGTATAATATCCAATCTTACTACTCTTAAGAATTGTGTGTGTGTGTGTGTGTGTGTGTTATTGCACTGTATTACATCAGATAAAAGAGAGGAAAATTTAGGAAAACATTAAAACTTCTTTTACTCTTAGACATTGCAAAAATACAAAATTTATTTAAATAATCACACTTTGATAATTAAACAGCAGTTTAACTTCTTAAAAATTAATAATTTTGAGCTATTTATATAGTATATATTTTTGCATCTGAGGTATCAAAATTTGAATCAAAAATTAGATAATAGCATCATTAAGAACACAAATGTACTCCCTTTTCAAAATCTTCAAAACATAACAGATACAAGACACAAAAACTTTTTAAGATATCAGTGAGTTCTTAGTATATTATAGTTTATTAAATCTATGAAAATGATAAATAGAAAATGGCTATACTACCAACATAATGGTTTCTAGCCACATATATCTACTGAGCAATTGTACTCAGGTTACAGTGATATGGACAAAATTTTTAAACTTAATATTTAAATTTGATTAATTTAAAATGTTATCATTAAAATCTAATCTTTCTTATGTAAATTTTAAACAAATATTAACTATCCCTCATGACAATCTGGTGTCCAAATTACCAAATTGAGAAATTTTTGCAAGTATTAGATATATGCGACATTCTAAAAGGTCTGTAGGAAAAAGCGCTAACATGCCTTAATATGTTCATATTGATTCCAGCCTTAAATGACTATATATCTTGTTATATCAAGTTCAATAAAGTACATTATTCTCATTATTTTTATTTTTTACTTATTTGCAATCTAGCTACTTGAAAATTTAATTTTTAGTTGGCTTTTAGTATATTGCAATTGAATGAATATTTTTATAAATTGTTAAGCTTTGATATGTATACCCAATGAAGAATTGCTTGAAAAATCACTATAATTCTATGACTGGCAAATAAGCTAAGAGAATTTATATTATCATAGATTCTCCAACATACGAGCAGTCCTATATACTATGAATGTTACAAGAATTGCAAATCTGAAGCCTGTCACTGAATTAGGTGTGTATTTTTAAATGATGCATAATCACCATATTAACTTCAAAGAATTAAAAATGAGACAGCCAAAGTGCCACCACAACACTAGACATTGTTCAACTAGCAGTTTAATGTTCAACAATTTATTTGGATCCTACGTCTTTGGAGAAGTTGAGTGGTTCAAAAGTGCCAACTCATTTTGTACATCTGAAAGCAAATAAACTAGCAAATGTATATGGAGTACCACTGTGTGAAGAACATGGCCAAAAACATATGGTTGAGGAAATAATATTTAAAGAAAACAATGTGGAAACGAACACATTAAATATGATAGCAATTCTTTGGGACATAGTGAAATAACCCTGAATTTGACTTTTGGGAAATATTAGAGACCACTAAGCTTGCCTTCCTAAATAAATGAGACAGAAGTTTATACTTCTTTGAAGTACTGTGTAGCCCTCACATGTATGCAGAGAAAGGCTGCTACACACTGCCAACTAGTGACCTGGCTAATCCTTTATTTTCTTTTGATCCTCTTGGGTGCTGATTTGTCTACAGTGTTAAATCGAGATTGCTGCAGTGTCCTATGCTGCTTCACAGGAATAAGAGAAAATAGATCTAAGGTAAATTCTACAAAAGTTGAATTTATTACTTCTGCTCATATACCATGCGTGAGAATTAAATGTCACGACCAAACAAATTAAAAGGAAAGGTAGAGAATATATTGAACTAAAACAGCTAACGGGAGTTCTAGCTACTTTTAAACCTATAGATCCATTCAATGCAATGCAATCTTTGTTAAATACAAAATATTAGTGGTTTCGTTAGCGTCTTTTAATAAAGGCTTTGATGGTCTCTCACGGCTGCAAAGTTAAACACCAAGATCCTGATAATGGCCTGCAAAGGCATATGATCTGATTTTTTCAACATGATTTTTTTGTTATATATATATATATATATATATATATATATATATATATATATATATATTAATGGAGAGATAGAAAGAGGTGATCACATTATGGCACACAATATAAAACTCAGCTAGAATTCTTCACCCTTTTGATTTATTAATCACTCTAAAATGACATAGTAACCGTGTAAATTTCAGGGAAGAACCCAAAACCCAAACTCTCACCATGAGCCAACAGAAGTTGTGTGGTTTGGGGAGAACCGGGACTCAGCACCCCACACCTCCCCAACCCCTTGAGCCAGCAAAAGTAGGGTCAGCTAGGGGCAGAACCAGGAAGCCACGCCCTGCCATGAGTCAGCAGAAATCTCCAACCAGGAGCCCCACCCCAAGTAGCTCGGGCGGGGCGGGACGGGGCGGGGCGGGGCGGGGCACCCTTCCCCCGCGGGGCACCCCTCCCCTGCCCCCTCCCCCTCCGTAGACCCGCAGATGTGACACCTACGGGGGTGGGGAAAGAAAGAAAAATTTCAAATTGCCCCATAGAATTCATCCTTCCTTTATTCCAAAGGTCCTTGTAGAGATCTGGTTTAGAGATACAGAGTCCTGGTTTAGCTGACAAATGCAGATGTAAGCAGATTAAAAAGGAATAAAACCGAGATATTGCATAGTGTTGAACTTTTCCTTAGCTTTACCTTTTACACACACACATACACACACACAATCACTTCCTTTTAAGCTGTCATGCAGAGGTTGCACAACCAGCACATGCACACTTGCCAGTTAAATTGTGCCAAGTTTTGTGTCTGGCAAAGATTCACCTACATGCCCGCATTACTGTACTAGATCAAAGCTACATTTTCCCACTTCAAGTAGGTTTCACTGTGTTCTGTCGAGAGATAATAGAATTTTGGCTGAACACATAACTGATAATATAAATGAACTAAATGACTGATTTTTTAGGTCCAAAATCAATGTATGCATAGAAAGATGGACCTATTTTTTTAATTTCCAGGAAATGTGGAAATTGGGGTTGCCATGGGCACAATTAAAGGCACACAGGATATTTATTTTCCTAATCATATTCCCATTACAACAGTTTTTATTGGGGACATGAGCTTATATAATTTCTTTGGGAAGTGAGTATAATTATGACAGAAAATGGTGCTAGAATGTCTTTGAATGTGTGAACATTTAATATTGACCATACAAAAATTTTAGTGGGGTTTCAAAATGAAATATTTGCAGGAATTTTAGGTGCAGTGATTTAGAAAAAACAAAATGGCCTGCTTTATTAGCAAGAGCTAAGTTTTCCTCATTTATGCAACATATTTAATGGTGTTAATGCTCTTTCCCTAGGGCTAATGATCTTCATGAAAACTTGATAAAATATCTCATCATTTTCAATCTAATGCTGATGTTAAATAGATAAGAAAAACTATATGCCTTCTATTAACTCATTTTTCAGAAAATATTCTCTGAAACTTAATAGAGGAAGTACATATTCTGTTATATTGGGAGACAGAAATGTCCTCTAATATTAAAGAGGAGGCAGAAAAGGGACCCCGTGACATTTCACATCTTTGGACATGTTTATTTATTGTTTGGCATTTTCTTGACAGTGGGTTATTACCATGCAATGTGAAAATTTGACAGAAAACATAGATTTTAAAATCTTTTTTTGTACTGAACTTCACACTGTGTCAAACAGCTGGGAGCTTAATGAAATATACGCAGCTTTAAAGAAGACCGGTTTCTGTGGGAACCCGACTCTCAGTATCTATCAAGTAACAAACTAAGGAACTATCATGAACACTGATGGAGAGTAACGGTTATTAAAAGAATCTGACCTAAAAAAAGTCTCTTGTTCACACAAGGGTCTTTTCATTACTTTAATATTTTAATGTTAAGCTTTAGCCAAGGAATAGTTGTATCAAAATTTACAATTACCGTTATAATGGAGGGATATTTCTTTTATTTATCAAAAATTCATGTAACTCAGAAAAAGTTTTCTATGTACAACAGGAAATACTGTGAAGAATAAAATCTCAGAACCTGTCACATTTGTTAAAGTTTAATTCTGAGATATATCCATACGACCACACGTAATTACTCTAGGTATATTAAGAACCTCTCATTATTTGATAGCTTGACTTTGCTTATAAAATTACTGGGGTCCACTTCCAGCTCCCATGGAAGGCTAACAGTAATTGGCCATTTTGAACAAATTCAGCCTCTCTGTGTGTAGAATGAATATGGCAGGAAATCAGAAGCATTTGTTTTCACCAAATTCCCTTTTGAACTTCTGACATTGCTTAAATTGTCTGCCTTCATTCACCATTATGACTCAGCCCCACCATAATATCACTTTTCAGTCGTCATCTTAAAAAAATCTTTGGACAGTGTAAAATGTACGCAACCTGGATTTTTAGCCTGTCAATAAGTAAGCAAAGGTCACAATTATATATTTAGATTGCAGGTGACACAATTGAGAAAACAACTTGAAGCAAGGTTTCTCTGATTCCAGATTTTATGTTTATCTACATTGTCTCACATGCCAAATTCCTTTGGGAAAACAAAAACAACTGGCCAAAGGGGGGGGGGACATTTACTATTAGCCAGTTAATAAGCCATAAATACTGTGCTTTCTTTGGGACTAGTGGCATCTATGTTGAAAAGGTGAGTCTTAGCAGTATTCTCTGATCTGAGGCACAGGAAAAACTAAGTGCTTTTGTTGGTAAAACATTCATTACAGAGCCCATGTATTAAAAATAATTAGACCAGCCTTCAAGAACACTAAAACAAGAAGACAGTGAGCATCATAAGCTTGGGAATAAAGGCCTCAGAAATTTACAATTGTTAAAAGAATTCAAGGAAGCAAAAAGAAATAGAAGACATCGCAGATATCTATGGTCTAGAGATTGATAAAGACCTTATACTGATAGGTGGACAGAGATGACCATCACCCCTGTAATAACAAATTATGAATGCTGAATATATGCCTAAAATGGAATGTATACCTAAATTCTTGGAAGCCCAACCCTGTTGTGAGATTTATATCAAAGATTAAATGGAATTAGCAATTTTATTGGACACAAAATTCAGGAGCCATAATAATTCTAACCAAGAATTCATAAAGCAGCAAAAGGACTTCAGTGCCATATGACATCTAAAGAAAGAAAGAAATTCCCTCAGCCATGTAAAGGATGTGCCACAAAAATGCAGTGAAAAAGCTGGCTTTCTCTCCATGCAATTTAAGTAGTTTTTAGTTTCAACAGAGATAAATTTGGATACGTTTTGTAGACTACACAATATTAGAAAGAATGTTTCCATCAAAAGCATTTCATATTAAAATGTTACAAATATAATACTAACTTTTTCTCTAAATAAACTGGGCTATAATAAAACATTTCATGAAACATAGTCACTCTCTCTGTCACTGAACTTCTAGGATCGGGAAACTATATTTAAAGTGAATCTCATCGTACTGGTGGGGCCCATCTAAAGATGCCTCACACAATGATCTGGATGATTGCGTGGCCTTGGTCTCTGGTCCCTTTCTCTTCAGTTCTCCCAGCCTCAGTCCCTTACCTGATCCTTATAACGGCCCTCCAGCTGGCGGTGACTTATTAATGTAGATGTGAAGGTGACAGGTCATTCTTGTGAGACTGGTTGTATCATGCGGTTTCTTTTGGGCTCATGGTGGCTTCCCCTTTCTCCCTCCCTCCTTCCTTCCTCTCTTCCTTTCCTCTCTCCCTCCCTCCTTCCTTCCTTCCTTCCTTCCTTCCTCCCTCTCTTCCTCCCTCCTTCCCTTCCTTCTTCCCTCCCTTCCTTCCTTCCTTCCTTCCTTCCTTCCTTTCCTCCTTCCTTCCATCTTTCCTTCCTTCCTTCTTTTTTCTTTCATTTTCTGTTTCTTTCCTTCTTTATTTCTTTTGTCTGTTTTGTTTTAAGTGTTGTGTTCCTTTTAAACCAACATTCTTTTTCCAATCTCTTCCTTTATTCAATGCATAGATTGTAACCCTCCTGCATTTCCGTGTAATGGACCTTCAGTGAAGAATTCAGAACTTTCCCTATATCTCTTCTCCCTCAGCTTTATCTTTTTACCAAGAATTTGTTTTTCCTTTCTCCTGCTTTGTTCCTTGTTTATATGTCAGGATGACACAACACTTTTCATAGCACTTCCCTGAGTTAGCTAGAAACTTTCAGGTAAGGATGGAAAGAGACTCTGACCTCCCCTGTTCAGTTCTGGGATTGGATCTATTCCTACCAGCTTGAGAAATGAACACTGGATCCTTAGTAGCTATGGTTTGTTCTCCCAGAGTTTATCATTACAAGCTTGATTCTCAGTGTAGCAATGTGAGAAGTAGTGAGATTTTAAGTGATGCGACCCAGGGCAAAGTACTGAGGCCAATGGGGCATATCCTTGGATTAAAATACTTCCCGTAGAACTCTGGGCTCTCAAGAAAGAGCTAACACAAAAATATTAAGACTGGCCATTTCCTTGCTCCTACTTTCATTCCTACCTTTGTGATGACAGCTCCATGAAGTTTTCCTAAGAACTGGTGCAGGCCCAAAATGTGAGTGGATAAACTTTTTTTTATTGTTTTAACTTGGATTTTTCATCACGGGAATAGAAAATGGACCAATGCATCAAACCTGTCACCTTCTGCCATAATCATCAGCTGGTATACTTTAAAGATCAGGACTTAATTGGTAAAAACAATAACGACCAGTGTTATCTAGCCTGCCAGATCTTGTAATCCTTCATGGTTAAACTTGAAAGGTCAAAGAAGACATTCGTAAACCCATATTATATCTCTGAATGTTTTTTTCCTATAATTACTTTGAATTACTGAATAAGTTTGCAGAAGCAGCCTTGTATTTGATCATTCTTGTCATCTGTCTAAGGCTACTTTGGAATCTGGCAGTTGAGACAGAAAGGGACTGAAATATGATGCATAATTAGGCAATTTTGCTATTGTTTTCACTCTCCACAGCACACAGTAAAAAAGACCTGTGCATACATGGCAGACTGCTTAAGTTGGTAGGATAAATTTCATGGCAAATTGCTAAATTTTGCTCTTTTCTGTGTGTGGATAGGGTACCAGGGATCAAACTCAGGACCTCACACTTCCAAACAGGCGCTGTGCTGCTGAGCAATTTTCCCAGTCCTGAATTTTTTTTATCCAGTACCACTGCGTACTAACCATATGGATGAATAGCAAAATAAGGGCAATCCCTTATATTCTAATACATGTAGGGATAGGTATGTACTTACAGAGTAATTTTTCTAGGCACATGGAAAAATTGTTCTTTCAAGTTCTCAAACTCTGATGTAGATTTATTGACAGATGCTTTCCTCTCTAAGCCTTAATTTTGAGTGTTTCATACTAAATTTGACATAAAACTCAACATTCTTTTAGTTATGAATTCACTTACTAATGAATAAACACTTCATATTTAGTATTTTAGTATTTTAATATGTGCTGGTTATTTACATGAATCCACAGAAGTCCACGATTCTGCACTTACAATGACTATAATTTACTTGGCAGGTTAAATCCCAACAAGCAGTTATACCATATGATAATTAATATAGCAAAGGAACTCCAAGATGAAGTGAGAACTTGTACTACAGACAACTAGCCTGAATTTAATGGAAAACATAGGAATTTAACCATAAACAAAATAGATGATTTAGTGAATTAAAGGCAATGATACAGGATGATATTTTCTTTGGAAGGGAAGAAAATGACAAGGGAAATAATTCAGATTGAATGTATAAATATGTGATTTGAGCAGCATGAAGTGAGCAAAGATAAGAAAAATAGATGAAGTCAAGGAAGTCCTAAAGAACCAGACACAGGCGATGGTAAGAGTTTGGCTTTTACTCTACAATGGGAGATTGTTGTAGGGTCTTGAACAGAGGAATGACCTGCCCAGTTGAGACAATGAAAAGCATGGGGATGAGGTGAAGCAGAGAGGTCAGTGTGTTAGGTACTACTACTCCCGGTACAAACTGCTTCCTTATTCTGGGATAACCAGGCTTTCGCACTGACACAACAAAATCAGAAGACTGCAGTTTTTAAAACACAGAAATTTATTTGTCATAATTTGGGAGGTATGTAATCCAAGATCTCGTGCCCAGGGACAGCATTCTTGCTCTGTCCTCTCATGGTAGAAGTCAGAAGGGCACAGAGACAAATGCTGTGCCCTCACATGGCAGACGAGCGGAAGGGAACCATTCCAGCAAGCTGTTTTTAAAGTGGCATTGATTCATTCATGAAAGGAGAACTCTAGTTAACTATGTAGCTCCCCAAAAGCCCCCTTTCCCTAAACTCTTTCCCTGGAATGAAGCTTCTAACAGAGGAACGAGTGGGAACAATATTGTGACCACTGAAGCCAGCTGAAGAGTTATTTTTAGTAATTAGGAACACAGATGGCCACCTTGTAGTGGCAGCAGTTAAAGGTACATGGATATGGCATACATATATGTGATTCATAGTTGGTTATACATTGTTATGGGGCACAGCCTATAATTTAATACATGTGTACAATATGTGATTATCAAATTTGAGAAATTGCCGTGGCTATCACCTCAGACAATTATCTTTTTTTTTTCTTTTGAGAACATAAATCATCATCTCTACCAAACATTTTGATGTCTTAAATTGGGCTGAAGGTGCTGTTCACTGGTAAGGGATGTTCATAGCATGATCAAGGCTCTGGATTGAGCCACAGCAAAAAAGGAGAGATGATAGAGATAGAGATAGAGATAGAGATAGAGATAGAGATAGAGATAGAGATAGAGATAGAGAGAGACAGAGAGAGAGAGACAGAGAGAGACAGAGAGAGACAGACAGAGACAGAGACAGAGACAGAGAGACA
>PVLA01009296.1:0-77171 GCA_004027455.1 Hydrochoerus hydrochaeris | reverse complement strand
ATTGCTTATCCTACCTGGTGGTTTCTTTCTGTTGTTGTTTTGGGGATTGTGGTCATTTTTATCCCTGTCTAGTATGTCTTTCAGTACTTTTTCTAGGGTTGGTTTGGTGGATATGAATTTCTTCAGTTGTTCTTTGTCATGGAAGTATCTTGTTTCTCCATTAAATTTGAATGAAAGTTTTGCTGGGTACATCAGTCTGCGTTGAAGATTGTTTTCTTTCAGGGCTTGAAATACCTCACTCCAAGCTCTTCTTGACTTGAGGGTTTGTGCTGAAAAGTCTGCCACGATTCTAATGGGCTTTCCTTGATAGGTGAGTTGTGTCTTTTCTCTGACAGCTTTTAGTATTCTGTTTTTAGACTGTATGTCTGACATCTCAGTTATTATGTGTCTGGGTGTGGATTTATGTTGATTGTGACTGTTTGGTATTCTATATGCCTCACTTATCTACATATCAGATTCTTTCCCCATTTTTGGGAAATTTTCTGCTATTATTTCTGTAAATACTTTACCTATGTCATTTGCCTGGACTCCTGTATCTTCACTAATGCCTATTATTCTTGTGTTGTTGCTCTTGGCATCGTCATGAAGCTTCTGGATTGTTATTTCATGCTGCTTTGTTATTTTTAAAAGTTCTATCCTTTCCTGATCACTAATTGTGATCCTGTCCTCAAGTTCCGAAATCCTATCCTCAGCTTCCTTTAGGCTGTTTTCAACACTCTCATTACAATTTTTTGTTTCTTGGATGTCTCTTTGAGTTTGTTTCATGAATTCTGCTTGTTTTTTTTAAATTGTTCAAAGTTTCAATCAGTTTCCCATGCTCATTTACTTTTTTCTCTAGTTCTTCTTTAGCTGCATTCAACAACTCCTTTACTAAAGTTGTTATTTCTATCTTTACATGGGAGAGTACTTCTAATTTGATTTCCTCTATAGCCTGATGGAGTTGTTTATTTATTTCACTCGCTATCTTTTCAGAGATTCCCAGTGTGTTACTTATGGGGTCCTCTATTTCAGTGTGTCCTATACTTGCTCCTGGTGAACTATATGTTTGAGACTGCATTTTGCTTTTTAATTTTGTCATTTTCACTCTGCCTGATGTTTTCTATGTTTAGGAGGGGATCACACACACTCTTTTCAGACACACCAAAGTCTTACAGTTAGTTGGAGGGGGTTTTACTACTGGCCCTATTTATCCCCTGTACACCTTTATTTCAGAGGTATACTCACCACACTGATACAGTTAACCTGCTGTAGTACAAGGTTCAACACCTGGGAGCAAAGTTCCAAATTTTTTTCACCCTAATTGGACCCTGCTGAGTTCTTCTTATGTTTCAGGTGGGAGGGCAGGCCCAGCTGAAGCAGTCCAGGGCAGTTTTCAGTCTTGGGCAGGCTTCCTCGATGTTCCTGGTGGCAGGGCGGGCCCTCGGGGGAGGTTCCAGGCAGCCTACACCTGAGGCTGGCTTCTGCTAAGGTCCTCGTGGCAGGGCGGGCCCATGGTGGAGATTCCAGGCAGCTTACCCTGATGCAGGCTTCTGCTAAGTTTCCGGTGGCAGGGCGGGCCCCTGGGCTAATTCTTGAGCTGCAATATCTTGAGCAACCTGGGTAGGTTGTCCTGGAGATTTGCTTTCTTTTGTGGCTTTGGCCCCTTTCAGCATGCCCTGTTGACTTTTAGAGCCTTTGCTTTTGGCTTTAATTTTTAGAGGGGTAGATACTTCTCTGTTTACTTTTGGTGACATCTTGGTAAAAAATGACAAATTCACTTTAATGTTGATACCAGTGCAACTTTGTAACTTATATACCAGTTTGTGTATACCTTTGTCATATAAATTTGTTCTTAATCTAAAATCCAATTAGTAGATGTGTTTTTAGTACTTTTATAAGGTTTTATATATTTTGACTGCTGCTATTGTACCTTTTCTGTATTTTTCCTAATACATTGTGCTAGGTTAGTGTCTGTGTTTTCATAGAACTAATTTTAGTTTTTAGAGGTTAATAGTTATATGTTGTTTCTGATCAATGGATCATCCTTGTACTGTTATTTATAGATATTTTTCTCTCTAAGCAATTTCATTAGTTTCTGTTAAAGGTTTTGTTTCTCAATGCAAGTCAAGTTTATGTGATAATTTCTTTAAAAGAATCTTTTTTAAATGTGTAAAGGATTTTTAAAATGTTACTTTTTTTCTCAAGTAGGGATCCATACTTCCTGCAAAAGATCACAAAAACGTGTTTTACTGAGGGATAAGGAATTTTTTTTTATAGAAATGTTTTCATTCATGTATTCATACATATACCAATCAGGAGTCAGGAATAATAATTTTGCTGCAGTGTACTTCATTGTCTTGAACTGCCTTTCAAAACATTAAGTTGAAAAAGGCTTCCATGTTAGAAAGAGGCATTAATAAGGAAGAGAGATTTTATTTCTATATTTAACAAAATTTAGTGCTTTGCTTTAGTAACTCTAGCAATAAGTATTAAGGAATACTAATTGATGTGTTTCTCCTTGCTTTTCTAGTGATATGCAGCTTTCGAGGATCTGTTCCTCAAGGATTGGTCTTAGAAATAGGAGAAACGGTCCAGATTCTTGAAAAATGTGAAGGTAAGTGTGGACCTATATGTGTATAAATAATAATGTCATGACAATTTTAAGTATGTTTTTATTTTGTGCTAATAATAATCACTTGAAGTTATAATCATCTTATCTAATACTATTTTAAGTTCATTTCTGATGTACATTCAGATAAAGATAGGAAGTGTTTTTTTTAGCTTTAATCTATAGGAACCATTAAATGATTAATGATTGACTGTTAGAATGTTATGTACTATGTCAAATGGTTATTTTTGATTTATTGCAAATAGATAATGTTCTATCTGTGCTTATCTGTGTGTAATCACTTTATTTTTAATGTCTTTAGTTATAATTAAGGCCAAAAACATGCTTCAGTGAGGTTGGATTTCACTGCTGATCTCTTCTGTATGAAATATTTTGAGTATTTCTAGTATGAAATGTATGCATTATTGATATATATCACTTCCTAAAGATTGTACACTAAAACAAGAAGATTTATAGGAAAAGTATATTTAGGGAGAAATCAGACAAAAGATGAACATTGACAAAAAGAAAATTTGATACCATTGAAAATAAACTGGACAGGCTAGTTCATAATTAGAAATCATCTCCTGTAATACAATGGAGAGGCACTTGTCATGTGGGAATGGAGATAGTGCATATGGAAGTAGATCTCTGATACAGTTGAATTATTGTTAAGATAATATAGGAGTAAATACAATCTGCCGTGATTTGAGAACTATATATATTTAGCAGTGTGCTTTTCTGAATAGAGAGCTCTATTGCAGCATTTACTGTAAACTTTAATAAGTATGAAATAAAACACTCTTAATACATAACAATAGAATGTAATTTTCTTAATCTGATAAATATATATTAAAAAGCCTATAACAACATCAGTTGTGCAATACTGAATTATCCATATTCACTTGATAAATATAGAAAGATTTCCACTGAAATCTTAAACTGAGGCAAATTCTTGCTATAACCATGTCTATTAACTTAGGTAAGAAAAAGAATAGAAAGGAAAAATCAAAACCATCATTTCTAGATGATACCATTGTGCACATGAGACATCCAGTACAACCCATGCAAAACACTATAAAGGTAACTTAGCAGATTTGATGACTGCAGTTTTTTTAAACTTTGTATTTTTTTCTTTTTCTTTATTTTTTAGTGCATGTTTGCAGTGCATAATGATTGCATTCACTGTAGAGAATTGGTACATGTACATAACACATTACAATTTTTTTCCCTCTTCTTTCAACACCCTTTTATGTTTTCAGAATCAGATTCATTTATTTATAAGATCTTATAAAGTTAATCATCATACATAGATATTTAAAAACCAGGCTAATAGGCCAAAGAACATAAAAAACATGTGAAATATTTTTACTAATCAGGATACACTTTTTAGAGACATTGAGCTGGACTAAAAAACTTTTTTTCCCTGTTTTTTCCTATTTAACTGTTTTACATATATGTTTTTCATGGAAGAGAAACCATAAGCTTGTGTGTCTGAGTTACTTCACTTAAGATTATAGTTTCAGGATGTATCCATTTTCCTGCAAATGACTTAGGCTTATCCTTCCAGTAGCTGCAGTTTTCAAAACATATTTTTTTCTATGCTTGGAAAAATAATTGAAAATGAACTAAAGAAACATTGCTACTTAAGTAGTACCAAAAAATCAAGTGGAAAATCTAATGAAAAACATAAGTTAAAAATGAAAAAATACTATTGATAGAAATAAAGGAAAATCTGAATAGAGAGGCATACCATATTTATAAATTAAAAGACACTATCATAAGGTTGTTAGTTCCCTTCACATTTAGCTAAAGATTTATTAAAATCCCAATAAAAATCCAACAAATTTTTTTTGGGGGAGTGGAATTTGAACAGTTGATTCTAATATTGCATTTATATGAAAATGTAGAGGGCTACAAAGCATGACAACTTTAAAGAAGATAATCTAAACTGGAGGATTTACACTTTGAGATATCAATATTTATTATAAATTGAGACATTGTGTTTGGGAGTCAGAGAGACTAATTAGAGACTGGAAACAGACCCCGAAGAGCTATATCTATAGGCCAACTACCAGTAACTCATAACTTTTCACAAGTTTCTTTTCCATACAGTAACTTGGTCATGTAGAGCCCTTTGAGCCCAGGCTCCTTGATAAGTTTTGTCCCTACCCTTGGTTTGCATGTTGCTATGGCAAACATGTTCCTTCTCCAAATATTCTAATCTTAACTTTGAAAAGGGAAGGGTTAAATACTTAGTTTCTGGCTTGTCCATTAGTTCTTAGTTTTAGAACAAATATCAGAGGTCATATTTCATTTCATTGGAGAAATGATGTTTTGAACAATATTTGTTGCTATACCATTTGGAACTAAAAATTATAGCTTATTTAATAAATGGTACTGGTTTAGTATTGCAAGCAATGAATAAGATTAGTATATCCCAACACTAAATTTCAGATCAATAGTGGATCCAAATATCAAATATAAAATATTTTAAGAAGCACAGAAAAACACTGTTTTTGAAAGGTAGAGGTTTTTCAGTAAGGACCCAACAAGTATTAACCATAAAGGAAAATATTGATAAATTATATATACTTTATTAAAATGATATCTTCTGCTGTTTGAAAGACATTAAGGAGATGACAAAGGCAAGTCACAGAAGTGAGTTAATTTGACAAAAATCTTGTATTCACAGTATTTCAAGAGTTACTACAAATTAAAAATTAAAATATAATTGAACAGGCAAAAGGCTTGGATAGGTTCCTCAGAAATGGATTTCCTAGTGGCTCATAAATGTGGAGAAAGGTCCTTAACATTAACAGTGAGATACTACCAAGCAGCCACTAGAATGACTAAAATTTGAAATACTGGTTATATCAGTGCTATTGGGAATATGAAACAAATGGTATTCCTGTATATGCTCATGAGAGAAAAAAATGAGATTACCACTTTGGAAACTCATGGACATTATCTACTATAAGTTGGACATACACATACTTATGATCTAACAGTTCTAGTATATGTGTTACCAAAGTGAGCACATGATCTAGCAGTTCTATTTGCAAGTATAAACCCAAGAGCAAAATACCTATATAAAATGTTAGTAGTAGGTAGACCCCCACTGGAAAAAATATGAAATTTTAACCAACAGAAAAATGGGTCAGTAAATTGTGATATATTTGTGAGGTTAAATATGATGTAAAAATGATTCAGTTATTGCTATTCAAAATACAGGAAAATGTCACAGACACATGCTTGTTAAAGGAGACCCAGTATGAATTCAAGCTCTCATACATAACAGAAAGTATAGAATCAGGTAAAATTGATAGATAGTAATATTTATTAGAACAATGGTTGCTTTTTTTTAAGGCAAAAAAGAGGTAGAAGTGATTTTTAGAATGTTGTTAAAGTTTTACCTATCTGGATGGTGGTCATATGGGTGTATATACTCTTAAAGATTTGTGAAGATGCATTGTTCTCTAGAGGAACAGAATTGAAGGGATATAGATAATTACATATGTAGACATATAAGTATAGATATAGCTATATAGACATAAAATCCACACAAACGCATATATATATGAAATTATACAAGAAAATTTATTAGGTTAACTTATGGGATCAGACACAGTATAGTACACAGTGGCTGATAGCCCCCAGTGGAGAATTGGAGTAAGCTTCTCATTTGGAGGGATTGGCATAATTCTGAGATTGAAGCTCTGAAAGTTCCTTCGAGAGTTGCTGGTATGAGTTGCAGTTATGATCCTGCCTTACTATAATACTCAGATTGATAATCAGTAGCAACGTGTCAACTTTTTGATTTAAATATGAGAATAAGAAAAGTAATTATTACTAATGTTTTACATGCAGAATCCATTAAAGAATGTATACGCACTTCAGGAAAAGAAAAATTTGTGTAAATATTTTAATACTAATTTATTGAGACATCATGATAATAATACAAGTTACCTTTGGCATCTGCAAATATAATAGGTGCTCAGAATGGTGGCCATTAGCTTCCAGACATTTATTAGTATGGTGAACTGCTACTTAGATAACCATGGTCATTGAGATTGCTGTACATGAATTTTTAATTTATTCTCTAAGGACTGGCAGTATAGTAGGTTGTCTGTAGTATACTGCATCCTCCAGGGTCCTCCATACAAGGGTAATCCATTGAAAAAACATCATGCTGTTTTTCTTTTCTTGAAATGTGTATACATTTCATTGGCAGAGTCTGCATAAACATTTTTATTAGTCTCTACTTTGGTGGATAAATATTCCCTGCCACTTAATAAGCGCATTTAGAATTTTAAGTTTTAATGAAATATGGATTAACTTTATGTTCATAAAGAGGGTATTTTATACTCCAAAATTTTTATTTTATTAACTTTAGGAAATGATTTATATGTAAAAACTATGGAATTTAAAGTCAGAATACTCAATATATATGTAATTCTAAGTACTTAACACTATTTGCTATGTTGCCCAGGGTGGGCATGATCTTGTGAGCCTCCTGCCCCACCCTCCTAGTGTTCTGGGATTATAGGCATACACCGCAGCATATATCATCCTTCTTGGTCTTGAAGAGAGCCAATGGTGGAAAAAGGAGGGCTTTAGTTTTTTCGTAGTTTGTGTACATATTTGAAGCTCTGTTTATCATGGTTTCAGAAAGATGTTAAGCCTCTCATAATGTTTGGCAAATGGCCTCAGTCCTCATACTAATAGATGTTTGTGTCTGCTGTGGTTTTCTAATGTACCTTTTTTTAATAAATCATTGACTTTGTAGTGATATAATGGAGTAGGTCTTGGGAGACCAGGGTTTTTATTTTTAGCTGTGGTTTATGACAATGAACATGACCTTATAATGCCTTCAGTTCTTCTATAAAAGATGTGAAAGGTAAATACTTTTTCAAAGGACTATCTTTTGTGTTACTACTAGGAAAATTACAGTTTATAGTCAGATGTGCCATGAATGATACTATTGCTGGCTAGTTTTGACCCTTGCCATTTATAATAATATAAACTAAAATGAAAGGACAAACTTACAGAAAAAAGCTTTAATTGGAATGTTAGAAGATAGAGAAGGACTCCAGTTTAGATAACTGGAGGAGGCTAATTCTGATGCATGGATTTAGACTGGTTCACTCACAATGGCTGGAGGCCAGTTTTTAAGGATTATCTAGTGGGCTAGGATCTTGTTGAGCTTTATCTCAGTCTTAGTGTCATAGTGTTTCAGACCTGGTGTCATAGTTTTGAAATTTTTATGGCTGGGGGAGTAGTTTTGTTTGTGATTACAGATTCTGGACAAGAAAGATAAGGATAATGGCTGGAGACTTCTCCAGAATATGGTTTGGAGGTTCCCTAGAAATCACTCATACTGGTGTCTTCTATCTTGAAGGGCGTAAGATTATGTAAATTCACAGCTAATCAACTTTTTTGGGGCCAGTTTTTAGATACTATAAATGGTTAACATATGTAGGGCTGAAAAGAGATTTGACCTAAGTTATACGGCAACAAAAAATACAAAATGAAAGTTAAAGTTCTTAAAAAAAATTTTTTTTTTCAAATTTTAAGATTATTGGTACATTTTAGGTACTTAATGATCATTTTCATTGTAGGGAATTTGTGCCTGTACATGATATATTTTGGTTCTTTTTTTCCAAATCCCTTCTCTTCCCTTCAATACATCTTTCCCTTTCTGTTTAAAAGCTCTTTTTCCATTTTATCCTTTTTTAAATTATTTTTTTCCTTTTCCCCTCTTTTCCTTTTCTCCCACTAATTCTTTCTTTTGAACAATTTCTTCATTTTTCATAATATCTGTTGCACATTTTGGTCCTTATTTCCTCTTTTGATTTTCCACCCCAGAGAAACAATGTGATGTTTAAATGTGAGTCAGATTTATTTCACTTATGAGCATGATACCAGATTGCATCCATTTACCTAGAAGTGTCTCAAATTTAACCTTCTTTATGGCATAGTATCTCATTGTATGAAAAAGATACATATTTCTATCTACTCCATGATGATGGGCATCTGGGTTGTTTCCAAAATTTAGCTATTACAAACTGTGCTGCTATAAACATGATTGCGCATATATGACTGTGGTATGTTTTTAATCCTTTCAAGGAGATACCAGAAGGGGAATAACTGAATCAAATGGAACCTCTAATCTTAGATTTCTGAGGAATCTCCACATTGATTTCCACAATGGTTGCACCAGACTACACTCCTGCCAACAGGAGAAGGGTTCTTTTTTCCTTACAGCCCATCCAGCATTTGCTGTTGGTTGCTTGCTTGATGATATGCATTCATTCTGAAGTGAGATGGTATCTCAGTGTTTAATTTGCGTCTCTCAAATGACCAGTCATGTTGAACATTTTTTCATATATTTATTTGCTGTTTGTTCTCTGAGAAGTGTGTATTCATCTCAGATGCCCATGTTTGAATTTGATCTTCAAATTTGCAGGGGTCTGATTTTTTTCAGTTCTTTATTTTGAAGAGAAAAGTAAAAGTAACAATGAAACAGTTTCAAAACAGGCTAATAGGACAGTAACAAAAATTGGTACAGTACATATTGTTGTCTGTTTAGTAATTACTCATAGTATAAGATATAGGCATGAAGTATTATACAAACAATATTATCACAGACCTTTCTTTTCAATGAACTAAGAGAAACCAGTTGTATTACTATGTTAACTATCCTACACTATATATGTATGTATGTGTGTATATATATATATATATATATATATATATATATTCCTTTTCTTTTCCTTTCCCTTTTCTTCTGATCACAATTTGTCTCTTTGTTTTAAAGAGAAGAAGAAAAACAGAAGTAAAATAAAAGAGTCTCAAATTAGGCTAACAGGATAGCAACAATATATTCTTTATATGTTCTAGATAAAAGTCTTTTCTCTAAGGGTCAACTGGCTAAGATTTTTTTCCCACTGTGTGGGTTGTCTTTGCAGTTTGTTGGTGATTTTGCTGTGCAAAACCTTTAAAATAGCATGGGATCTCAGTTGTTGATTTTTTATATTATTTCCTGTTTGATTGGGGTTTTGTTGATAAAATCTTTGTATACACCTATGTCTTCAAGAGTTCTGCCTATTCTCTCTTCCAGCAGATTTAGTGTTTCTGTTTTAATATTTAGATATTTGTTACATTTCAGTTTTAGTTTAATGCATGTTGATAGACATGGTTCTAGTTTGTTTTTGGCATGTGAAAGCCAGTTTTTCCAGCACCAGTTATTAAAGAGGCTATCTTTCTTCCAGTGACTATGTTTGGCTCCTTTGTTAAGGATATGGTGGGTAAGTATGTTTGAAGTTGTTTCTGGATCTTCTGATCTGTTCTGTTGATCTTCAGGTCTGTTTTTGTTTTGTTTTTGGCTTATGATTATGTGTTTCTCCCATTTTTCTGCTACATGTATTTGAGTGATAGTATTAGAACTCAGAAAAGAACATGTATTTTGCATGGAATTTTAAGTTCCTTTTGTAATTTATGACCTTAAATTAACAAACATTTTAAATACAAATATCACATATTTGTATTTGTGTTTTCTGACATATATTTATATGTACCATATGTATATTTATTCTGTATATATCAATATATATTGTCATTACAGTATGCAGTTTGGTGCATTGTGTTGTTTCAGTTATATTTGAATTTTGTAAAAGATATTTTAAATTCCCCTCAGTAAACTTACTGTCAAAAGATAAACATTTACGAACATATCAAAAAAAGTATTTGGGGACAGGGATTTAGCTAAGTGGCATAAGCACCTGCCTGGCAAGTGTGAGGTTATGAGTTCAAGCCACAGTACAAAAAAAAAAAAAAAAAAAAAAAAAAATTGGAAGGTTTTGGGTTACAATGGAGAATCGAATATCTACATCTTATTTTGATTCTTTCTAAAGTACTGCAGAAATAAAATATACAGAGAGAAAGGCCTAACCAGCTACTCTAACCATACAGGGAGCCTAAGGGCACAGTGCAGGGCCCAGGAAAGACCTGCCCAGTGATGCAAACCACTGAGAAGCCTAGGTGCAGCATTCAGGGCCAGGGAAAGGCCTGTCCAGTGACCAGAATCAGCTGGGGAGCATCAGGGTACAGTGCTGGATCTAGGAAAGATTCGCTTAGTGACCCTAGCCACCTGGGGAGCTTAGGTGCACCACCTAGGGCCAGGTAAAGGCCTTCGCAAGGATCCTAAGGAGCTAGTGTGTGTCAGGATGCAGCGCAGAGCCTGGGAAAGACCCACCCAATGACCTCAATCAGCTGCGGAGTGTCTGTGTGCTTTGTGGGTTCCCAGAAAGACCTGCTGAGGGACTCCAGCAAGGTGGGAAGGGTTGGTGTGCTGCCCAGGGTCTAGGAAATTACAACTGAGTGACCCCAGCCAGCTGAAGAACCTTGGTGCACCATGTGAGGCCTGGAAAAGGGCCCACCCAGTGACCCTCATCAAGCTGGGGAGAACCCCTCCTTCACAGGCTACCAATGCCAACTCAGGAAGCAACTGGGACTGGGCAACTGGCTGCTCTGGAGGAATACAGGGAAAATGACAAAACTAAGGAGGAAAATGTAATCTCAAATCTCCAGCCCATCCCAAACAAGTACAGGAGACATAGACATAGAAGAAAGTGTAACACACCTAAAGAAAGTCACACACCTAAAATTTCTGAAATCATAGCAACTAAAGTAAAGAAACAACTCCACGAAGCTGTAAGGAAATCAGATCAGAAGTAATCTCCTAGGTAAACAAGAAATGATAAACACAATGAAAGAAATGCTGAGCATATCCAAAGAAGACATAGTTAAAAACACAGAGGAGCATTGGAAAATGATAGAAACCTTGAATGAACAGTATAGGACACAACTACAATGCATGTAACAGATTCAAAGAGATACCCAGGAAATCAAAAAGTCCATTGAAAACTTGCAAAACTACTTGAATGAATGTTAAGATAGACTCTCAGACCTTGAAGACAAAATTGCAGCTAGTGATCAGAAAACATTTTTTTAAAAAAATAACAAGAAACCAAGAAATAACAATTCAACAGTTGCAAGATGATGCAAAGAAAATATATATAATTTTGATAAGTGTAAACAAAAAAGGAGTCAACACAAATGGAATTAAAAGACTACAGAAATAATAGCAGAAAAGAAAAGTCAGCACCTCCCAAGAATTGATCATGCTGGGCCTGGGAGGATCCAGAAAGAAGCCAACCAGTCAGTTTCTGCTAAGCCATGAAAGCCACAGTTTCCAGAAAGAGAAGTCAGTGCCTCCTGTGAACTTACCTGCATGCGGGCTGAGAATCAACATCCCCTCCTGCCACCCAACATAAGCATTGGTTTGGAGGACAGACTGAATTGCTAGCAACAAAGTACATAAAGTGACTGAATGCTTGTATTGCTTAGTTGATTTTGTAGGTCTGGGGCCAGCAGTCTGAGCATCTCTTGGGAGGATAACAATATGCAATATAGCAAATATGGGGGAATTTCCTTCTATTTTGTCTTTGAAATCTAATATTGTTCTCAAGGTTTTGCTTTGTTCTGATTGTTTTACTTTAGCCAATATTCTGTTTTGATTGCTTTTATTCTATTTTGGTTTTGGTTTGTTTTTGCTATACCTGATGGAATGGACAACTATTGTGAAAATAACAAGATATACTATGGTGGCTGCTGTTGTTTTCCTAATATCCTGCATTGAAGTTCTGTACCAATTTTGCTGCTTTGTTTTGAGGGGCTTTGTTCTGTTTTGTTTTGTTGGATTTTGCTATCTTTAAAAAAAAAGAAGTAATAGCAGAAATTTTCCCAAGCATGGGAAGAGAAACTGACATACAGATAAGTAAAGCATATAGAGTTCCAGTTAGTTATGACCAAGATAAATCTATACTCAGACATACAATAATCAAGATACCAGAAATCCAGCATAAAAACAGAATATTAAAAGCTGCTAGAGAAAAGAAACAGATCACCTATAAAGTAAAGCCCATCAGAATCACAGGAGACTTTGCCACACAAACAAGTCAAGAATAGCATGGAGTGAAGTATTCCAGGTCCTAAAAGAAGACAACTTCCAGCCCAGATTGATGTACCCTGCAAAATTATCTTTCAAAATTGATGGAGAAATAAAATAGTTCCATGACAAAGAGCAACTGAAGAACTTCACAACCCCCAAACCAACCCTACAAAGAATACTGAAAGATATACTAGAGACAAAAATGATAGTAATTTCAAGAACACCAACAGAAAGAAACCACAAGGCAGAGAAAGCAATTAAACAAGGGAGAAAGCAGCAAAAAGATAACATGACAGAAACAAGCCACTACACACTAGTTACAACCATTAATGTAAATGATCTCAATGTACCAATTAAAAGAAACAGACTGGCAGAATGGATCAAAAAACAAAATCAAACCATTTGCTATATACAAAAAACCCATTTAAGCCAAAAGGAAATTCATAGACTGAAACTAAAAGGATGGGAAACAGTACTTCATGCAGCAGGAACCCAATATAAAGCAGGGTTACAATATAAACTTCAAACCAAAAATGATCAAAGGAGATAAAGAAGGTCACTACATACTATTAGGAAAAAACTTGAGATAACAATCTTGAATATATTCACCAAATATGTAAGCATCTGGATATATAAGACAAACATTAATAGACATGAAAAATGAAATAAGCAGTAGCACAACTATAACGGGAGACCTTAACACCTCATTGTCACAAAGAGACAGATCAACTAGACAAAAAATCAGCAAACAATGATAGAACTGAACCAAATGTGTGTACAAATGGACTTAGTAGATTTTAAAGAATGTTCTACTCACTGACATCAGATTACATATTTCTCTCAGCTGCACATGGGACATTCTGTAAAATAGACCATATACTAACCCATAGACCATGCGTAAGTAAATATAAAAGAATTGAAATTATTCCATGCATATTATCTGACTATAGTGCCATGAAATTGGAAATTAATGACAAAAGAAACTGCTGGAAATTAAGTAATACCCTCCTGAATAATCAATGGGTCACAGAGGAAATTAAAGAAAAAAATTAAAAATTATCTACAAGCAAACAAAAATGCAAATAGAACTTAGCAGAAGCTGTGGGATGCAATGAAAACAGTCCTCAGAGAGAAACTTATTGCAGTGAATTCTCACATAAGGAAAATAGAATGACCACAAATAAACCATCTGATGCTACATTTCAAACTTCTAGAAAAAGAAGAGCAAGTGAAACCCAAAGCCCTAAGAAGGGAGGAAATTATAAAGATCAGGGCAGAAATTAACCCAATTGAGACTAAGAAAACAATAAAAAGAATTAGTGAATCAAAGAGTTGGTTCTTTGAAAAAATAAATAAAATTGGTAAACCCTAGCCAAGCATATCAAAAAAGGAAAGAAAAAATTCAGATTCACTCAGTAAGGAATGAAAATGATGAAATCATTATAGATCCTGTGGAAATACAGAGGATCATCAATACCTGTTTTGAAAAATGTTACTGTTAGGTTTGATAACTCAGAAGAAATGGACAGATTCCTAGAAATGTAAGAACTACCAAAGCTGGATCAAGAAGATATAAATCTTCTGAATAACCCAATTTCAGTTGACTAACTTGAAAATGTAATTAGAAAATTACCAACAAAGAAAAGTCCAGGTCCTGATGGATTCATGGCTACATTCTACAAGAAATTTGGAGAACATTTAATGCCCAAACTCTTCAAACTCTTCAAAGAAATTGAAAGGGAAGCAGTTCTCCCTAACTCATTCCTGGACACAAGTATTATGCTGATACCAAAACCAGAGAAAGGCTCAACCAAAAAAGAGAAGTAGAGGCCAGTCTCTTTAATAAACATAGATGCAAAAGTCCTCAATAAAATACTGGCAAATAGAATGCAGCGAATCATCAAGAAAATCATACACCATGAACAGCGAAATGCATTCCAGGAATACAGGAATGGCTCAACATAAATCAATAAATGTAATACAATATATCAACAGAGCCAAAGGCAAGAATCACACGATCATCTCAATAGGTGCAGAAAAAGCTTTTGATAAAGTCCAACACTCATTCATGATAGGAACCCTACAGAAAATTGGAATAGATGGTTTTTACCTCAATCTGATAAAAGCCACCTATGATAAACCAATTGCCAATATCTTACTATATGGAAAAAACCTGAAAACTTTCAACATAAAATCAGGAACAAGGCAAGGATGTCCATTGTCACCTCTCTGATTCAATGCAGTTCTGGAATAATTAGCCAGAGCAATTAGACAAGAGAAAGAAATAAAAGGAATAAGGATAGGAAAGGAAGAAGTTAAACTATCATTATTTGCAGATGACATAACTTTCTACATAGATGACTCCCAAAATTCCACCAAGGACTTACAGACTGAATAACCAAATTCAGTAGTGTGGCTGGATTGAAAGTCAACACTCAAAAATCAATAGCATTCCGATACACAAACAACAAACTCACTGAGAGAGAAATAAGGGAAACTCTATACTTCCCAGAAGCATCCAAAAAGATGAAATACTTAGGAATCAATCTAACAAAGGAAGCAAAAAAAAAAATCTATACATTGAAAATTATAGTACTCTGATAAAAGAAATTGAAGAGGATTTCAGAAGATGAAAAGACATCCCTTGTTCATGGATAGGAAAGACAAACACTGTGAAAATGGCCATTCTCCAAAAATTGTTATACAGATTCAGTGCAATTCCAGTCAAAATACCATTTATATGCCTCACAGATCTTAGAGAAATTGTTTCTAAAATTCATCTGGAACCAGAAGAGACCTAGAATAGCAAAGGCAATCTTAAGCAACAAAGGTAAGGCAGGAGGCATCACAATCCCTGACTTAAAATTATACTATAAAGCAACTGGGATAAAATCAGCATGATGCTGACAAAAACCAAACCAAAACAAAACAAAACAACACAACAATAAAACAGACCTGAAGATCAGTGAAATAATTTAGAAGATATAGCCATAGCTATAAACACACTTAGCCACTTCATCTTTGACAAAGGGACCAAATATCTTCACTGGAAGAAAGATAGCCTCTTTCATAAATGGTGCTGGTAAAACTGGGTTTCCATCTTGAAAACTAAAAGTAGACCTGTGTCTGTCACCGTACACTAAACTAAAGTCAAAATGAATCAAAGATCTAAATGTTAAAACAGAAACATAAATCTGCTGGATGACAAAGTAGGCAAAAATCTTGAAGACATTAGGGTAGACAGAGAGTTCATGAACATAATCCAAACTGCACAGGGAATGTGTCATAGAATGAACATCTGGTATCTGGTCTTATCTAAAAGCTTTTGCATGTCAAAAGAAATCACCAACAGAGTGAAAAAAACCCCATAGAGGGGAAAAAGAAATCTTAGTCAACTGTCCCTCAGATAGTTCTAGAACATACAAAGAGTTAATAAAAATCAGGCCCCCCAAATTCAAAGACTCGATGCCAAAATGGGCAGCTGAGATGAATACACACTTACATGATAAAATACAAATGTCAAATAAATATATGAAAAAAATGTTCAGCATCATTGGTCATTTGAGAAATGCAATTTAAAACAACACTGAGATTCTATCTCACTCCACAAGGAATGGCCAAGATCAAGAAATCAACCAGTTAACAAATGCTGGAGGGGCTGCGGAACTCTTTTCCAACTGTTGGGGAGAGTGTAGGCTGGTCCAACCACTGTACAAATCAGTGTGGAGATTCCTCAAAAAGCTAGGATTAGAGATTCCACTTGACCCAGCTATTCTACTTCTGGGTGTTTTCCCAAAAGAATTAAAAACATCATGCCACAGCAATATATATGCCCCACATTTATAACAGCACAATTTATAATAGCTAAAACTTAGAAACAACTTAGATGCCCATCTGTGGAGGAATAGATAAAAAGATGTGGTATTTTTGTACAATGGACTACTACTTAGCCATAAAGAATGATATACTCAAGGCTTTTATAGGTAAATGGATGCCACTGGAAACCATACTCATAAGTGAAATAAATCAGACTTGCATGTGTAAACACTGTTTTGTCTCACTAGTGTAAGATGCTGAAAGAGGAAGATCCAAAAGTTAACAATAGGTATAATAACAGTGAAAGAAACTGCTTAAAGTGAAATTATATTGTTTCATCAATCTTGCGTGCTTGTATTTGATAACCTGAGCAGTAAGGGCCAGGGAATTAGCTCAGCGGTGTAAGTGCCTGCTTGGTAACCTGAGCAATTATTTTGAAGATAAAAACATGCAATATGCCAACCATTGTTAAATTCCTTATCATCTTTGTTTGAAATCCTATATTGCTATTGTCTGTTGTTTTGTTGTTTTTTGTTGGTTTGTTTCCTGATTTTTGTTTTTTCTCTTTAATAATAAAAAAGGAAATTATAGGGATTGAAACATGTAATACAACCACAGGAATGTCGGTAAGGAGTTGAAAGTGTTGAAACCAACTTAGCAGACTTGAGATAGTTCAGTTCTAAGATGCTAATTAGAATGAAATGGAACCAACTTCATTAATATAATATGTTCTCAGAAGACCTAAGGTGATGTAGCCCCTAGATACCTTTGAAATTGAATATGAATATATACCGCTTGGTATACTTCCTCTTACTTGGTGACAGTCATTTTCTCATGCTGGTAGAAGTTTTCAGGTTTGTTTTTATAGAAGTTAAGTAGAGAATCTCTGAACTGAGAGATTTCATGCATATTCGAGGAAATGGATTTCTTATTGCAAACTAGATCGACTAATAACATATATAATTTGAAACTTCTACTCCTTAGCCTTCCAGGTAGGAACAACCAAAATATAATAAGAAGGCTAGAGGGGCTTATTGTGCCAGATTTTGAGTTTTGCCCTGCAAACATTTTCCATCCTGTGAGTTAGCAAGCTTTTTGTCATGCACTTGGAGCTTTCATTTAACTTTGTTAATTTCTTTCATGTAAATATGAACCAGTTGCCAAGGATATAAAATATCCAAGGATGCATCTATCATGAAAGAGTGCTACCCTTCACTCCCTCTCCCTAAAAAACAAACAACCAACATAAAAACAAAAACAAAAAATCAGTGTATTTTATGAATAATTAGAAGAGAAGCACTTGAAGGCTCCAAACATAAAGTAATGATAAGGAAGTGGAAATGAAAAAGATTTGGTGTCATCAGAAATCAGCCAATAAATGCTGACAAAGCTCTGGGAAAAAAGGAACCTTTCTGCACTGTGGGTGGGAGTGTAAATTGGAACAACCAATTTAAATTCAGTATGAAGATTTCTCAAGAAACTAAAACTGGAGTTTCCATTTGACATACATATTCCCCTTATTGGTGTGTTCCTTAAAGAATTAAAAATGTATGTGCACCTATGTTTATAACAGTTAAATATTTGTAAGAGCTAAGTCTTGGAAACAGCTTAGATGTTCATCAGTGGATATATGGATAAAGCAGATGTGTTTTTTATATACAATGGAGAACTACTGTACCATAAAAAAGAATAAAGCTTGTGACATTTTTTAGGTAAATGGATGCATTTGTGACCACACTTTGAAGTAAAATAAATTAGCATATGTTTGAATATCACATTATTTTTCTGATGTGAGAAATTGAAAGTGTAAGTAAGGACCAAAATTGATGGTGGATATTGTGACATAGAACATGTTCAAATGTGAAGGAATACAAGAGAGGGTTGTAGGAAAGGAAAGAATGGAAAAGGGAAAAACAATAAAAAGAAAAACATGGAAACATTTAGACTTTAGTACGTGGTGATAGGCATGGGTCTAGTTTTAGTTTTCGGTATAAGGAGAGCCAATTTTTTTAGCACCATTTATTAAAGAGACTATCCTTCTTCCAGTTGACGTGTTTGGACCCTTTATGAAAGATAAGATGGCTGAGTGTGTTTGTAGTTGTAGTTGTATCTTCTAATCTATTCCATTGATCTTCAGGTCTGTTTTTATTCCAGTACCATGCTGATTTTATTGCAGTAGCTTTGTAGTATAACTTCAAGTGAGGGATTGTGATGCCTCCTGCCTTGGCTTTGCTGCTTAGAATTGCCTTTGCTATTCTGGGTCTCTTCTAGTTCCAGATGAATTTTAGGAATGATTTCTCTAGATCTGTGAGGTATGCTAGTGGCATTTTGATTGGGATTGCATTAGATATGTATAACAATTTTTGGAGAATGGCCATTTTCACAATATTTGTTCTTCCTATCCATGAACAAGGGATGTCTTTCCATTTTCTGAGGTCCGATTTCTTTTTTCAGGGTATTTTAATTTTCCCTGAATAGATCTTTTACTTATTTTGTTAGATTAATTCCTAAGAATTTCATTTTGTTGGATGCTATTGTGAAGGGTGTGGCTTCTCTTATTTCTCTCAGTGGTTTTGTTGTTAGTGTATAGAAATGCTCTTGATTTTTTAGTGTTGACTTTGTATCCAGCTACATTACTGAATTTATTCATATCTAGGAGTCTTTCAATGGAGTTTTGAGGGTCGTCTATGTAGAGTATCAAGTCATCTGCAAAGAATGATAATTTAACTTCTTTTCCTATTCTTACTCCTTTTGTTTTTCTCTCTTGTCTAATTGATCTGGATGGTATTTCCAGCACTCTACTGAATATGAGTGGTGATAAGGGACATCCTTGTCTTGTTCCTGATTTTAGGGCAAAGCTTTCAGTTTTTGGGGTATTTAATATGATGCTGGCTGTTGGTTTGTCATAGAAAGCTTTTATCATATTGAGGTAAAGACCATCTATTCCATTTTTCTGTATGATTCTTATCATGAATAAGTGTTGGACCTCATCAAAAGCTTTTTTTGCATCTGTGGAAATGATCATGTGGTTCTTATTTTTGGCTCTAAAGATATGGTGGATTACATTTATTGATTTGTGTATGTTGAACCATCCCTACATTCATGGGGTGAATCCCACTTTATTGTGGTGTATAATCATCTTGATGATTTGCTTCATTCTATTTGCCAGTATTTTATTGGGAAATTTTGCATTTATGTTCATTAAGAAGATTGGTTTGTAGTTCTCTTCTTTGGTTCGGTCTTTCTCAGGTTTTGATATTACAGTAATATTTGCTTTCAGGAGTGAGTTAGGGAGAATTGTTTCCCTTTCAATTTCGTTGAAGAGTTTGATGAGTGTTGGCATTAAATCTTCTTTGAATTTCTTGTGGCATTCCACAGTGAATCGTGCTGAACCTGGGCTTTTCTTTGTTGGGACGGATTTAATTACACTTTCAATTTTGTTAATTGAAATTGGTTATTCAGCAGTTTTGCATCTTCTTGATCCAGCTTTGGTAATTCACATGTTTCTAGGAATCTGTCTATATCAAGCCTATGAGAGCAGAAGTTTTCAAAATAGGTATTGATGATCTTCTATATTTCCACAGGGTCTGTAGTGATTTCATCATTTTCATTCCTTCTTGCATGAATTTGAGTTTTTTCTTTCCTTTTTAAAATAAGGTTGGCTAGAGGCTTGTCAATTTTTATTTATTCTTTCAAAGAACCAACTCTTTGATTCATTGATTCTTTGTTTTGTTTTCTTAGTATTTATTGCATTGATTTCTGCTCTAACCTTTATAATTTCCTCTCTTCTTTTGGGTTTGGGCTTGAGTTGCTCTTCTTTTTCTAGATGTTTGAGGTATAGTATCAGGTTGTTTATTTGTGTTCGTTCTGTTTTGCTGATATGGGAGTTCACTACAATAAATTTCCCTCTGAAGACTGCTTTCATTGCTTCCCACAGGTTCCAGTAAGATGTATTTGTATTTTCATTTTCCTGTAAATATTGTTTAATTTCTTCTTTAATTTCCTTTGTGACCCACTGATTGCTCAGGAGTGTATTATTCAATTTCCATGTGTATGGGGTTTTTGCAGTTTCTTTTGACATTAATTTCTAATTTCATGGTGCTATGATCTGGTAACATGCATGGGATAATTTCAGTTCTTATAAGACAGATTGTCTGCAAACAGAATAGCTACCCTTGCTTTTTTTTTTTTTTTTTTGAGATGCTGTTGCATGGAGTATTGTTTTCTATCCTTTCACTTTCAGTCTGTGAGTTTCCTTTTGAGTTAGATGGCTTTCCTGTAGACAGCATACATTTGGATGTTGTTTCTTGATCCATTCTGTCAGTCTGTTTCTTTTAATTGGTGAATTGAGGCCATTTACATTAATGGTTATAACTGATTTATATTTTGTTTATCTTTGACATGTTATCTTTCTGCTGTTGCTTCTTTACCTTTCCACTCTGTTTGTTTGCCTTGCTTAGTGGTTTTTTCATTTGTTGTTCTAGAATGTCTTTCATTTTGCTTAGCAGGGTTGTTTTAGTGGTCTTGGAGTTCTTTAGCTGTTCTTTGTCTTGGAAGTATCTTATTTCTCCATACATTTTGAGGGCAGTTTTTCAGGGTATATCTGTCTAGGTTGGAAATTATTTTCCTTTAGGACCTGAAATACTTCACTCCATCCTTTTCTTAACTTCATTGTTTGTGGTGAGAAGTCTGCTGTGATTCTGATAGGCCTTCCTTTATAGGTGATCTGTCTCTTCTCTCCAGCAGCTTTTAATATTCTGTTCTTATGTTGAATTTCTGAGATGTTTATTATTATATGTCTGGGTGTAGTTTTATTTTGGTTATGGTTATTTGGAGTTCTATAGGCTTCACTGATCTGTATGTAAGTTTCCATTCTCATGTTTGGAAAATTTTCTGCTATTCTTTAGTCTCTTGATAGCATTTGTGTTGCCACCTTCCTTTTCATTTATACTTATTAGTCTTATATCATTTTTCTTTGCATCATCTTGCAGTTGTTGTGTTATTTCCTGGTTCCTCGTTATTTTTAAGAGATCTTTCTTTTCCTGTTCACTAGCTGCAATCTTGTTTTCGAGGTTTGAAATTCTGTCTTCTCTTTTGTTGAGGTGTTTTAGCGAACTTTGGATGGAATTTTAGATTTCCTGTATATCTCTTTGAATCTGCTTCATTTGGGGTTTCCATCTTTTTGAATTGTTCCTCTAATTTTTTGACTGTGTTTTCTTTAGATGTGTTCAGCATTTCTTTCATTACATTTATTATTTCTTCTTTTACCTGGGAGACTATTTCTGATTTGAGTTCTTTTATAGCTTCTTGGAGTTCTTTACTTCAGTTGTTATCATTTCAGGCATTTCTCTAATGACTAATTATGATGAACATTTTTTCATGTATTTATTTGCCTTTCATATTTCTTCATCTGAGAACTGTGTGTTCATCTCAGATGCCCATTTTTGGATTGGTCTTTTGAATTTTGGGTGGTCTGATTTTTTTTAATTCTTTATAAGTTCTAGACAGAAGTCCTTTGTCTGAGGGACAGTTCACTAAGATTTTTTTCCAGTTTTTGGGTTTTTTTCCCACTATGCTGGAGATTCCTTTTGACATGCAGAAACTCTTTAATAAGACATAACCCCAGTTATTGATTCTGAGAGGTATTTCCTGTGCAGTTTGGTTCTTGTTCATGAATTCTCTACCTACCCCTATGTCTTCAAGATTTTTATCTACTTTGTCTTTCAACAGATTTAGTGTATGTTTTGATATTTAGATCTTTGATCCATTTAGACCTTAGTTTAGTACATGTTGATAGGCATGGGTCTAGTTTTAGTTTTTGGCATATGGATGGCCAGTTTTTCCAGTACCATTTATTGAAGAGACTATCGTTTTTCGAGTGAATATGTTTGGCCCCTTTATCAAAGATAAGGTAGCTGAGTGCGTTTGTAGTTGTGGTTGTACCTTCTAATCTATTCCATTGATCTTCAGATCTATTTTTATTCCAGTACCATGTTGATTTTATTACAGTAGCTTTGTAATATAACTTCAAGTCAAGGATTGTAATGTTGCCTGATATTTTCATTGGGATTGCACTAAATCTGTATAACAATTTTGGGGAGAATGGCCATTTTTACAATATTTATTCTTCCTATCCATGAACAAGGAGTGTCTTTCCATTTTCTGAGGTCGACTTTGATTTCTTTTTCAAGGTATTATAATTTTCTCTCTATAGCTCTTTTACTTCTTAGATTAATTTCTAAGTATTTCATTTTGTTGGATGCTAGTGTGAAAGGTGTGGCTTCTCATTTCTCTCTCAGTGATTTTGTTGTTAGTGTATAGGAATGCTATTGATTTTTCAGTATTGACTTTGTTTTTTTATTTAAAAAGAAAATAAGCAAAGCAGAAAATGGGGTAGAAACAATATAGAATTTCAGAAAAAAAAGCAGTGAGAAATCACTACTTGAGAAATTACATATTGGCTTCTTAGACATAGTTGTTCAAGTTACAAAATTAAAGCATACAAAGTAGATAGTCAAATAGTGAGACTGCAAAGAAGTTCAATGATCCAGTAACAACTTAGCAACAATGTTATGCTACTACAGAATTTTAAAAAAAGATAAATGATAAGAAATCACTAGTTTATAAATTACATATTGTCCTCTTAGAAACACTTGTTCAAGTTACAAAATTAAAGCATACAAAGTAGATAGTCAAACAGTGAGAGTTTAAACAGCTATGCATGCATGAATCTCTACATGTATTTCTATCCTTTCTGTATTAGAGGGAACAACAAAACTTAGCAAGACAAAACAAAACAAATTCCTATAAAAACATGAAGCCAAAAAGTCATATAAAACCACAGTACAAGGTGATCTACAATGATGACTGTGTTGTTTTTTATTATCTTCAATAGAATGTCTATATCATCAGGCATAATTAAACATAGCAGTATAATTGAGTATAGCAGTAAATAACAATATTAGTAAAATAAAACATTGTAGACAGTATAAAACTTCAAAGGCAGGCAATAATCAAACCAGAGTGGCTATTCTAGTGGATCTTGTCATCTTTAAGTGCGGTTGCCTATACTCTCAGACTTGGTACTATCAGTCATAACAGCTTTGAATAAAATCTATCAATACAAAACAGTGATCCAATAAACCAGATGCGATTATGACCAGTCATGGTAAATCAGTGTAGGTTTTACAGAACTTTAAGTTAATAGGAAATTAAGGATGATTACTGTACTATATCCTGGATATTTCAGGATTACTGTCTGTGCCCTCAAATCTAGTACAGGTAGAATAACTGGAACAGGATATAATACATCTAAGCAGAGTAGTATGAGTAATGTGGGTTTTAGTTCCTGGTGCACTATTAACAATATAGTGTATGAAGGCCATTTGTGTTAGAGTTTCTAGTTATCCTTCTCTGCCTCTTTCTGCTATGCTATTTTTCTGCCTTTGTCTAGCTTTCTCCTTCATTCTACTGCCTGCCCCACTCATTGAGGCCTTTCTGCCACTGTTCCTAAATTCCTGGTATTTTTTTTCTCTCTCTCTAGAATGTCTTTCAGGATTCTCCGGAGGGGTTGGATTGGTGGTCACATACTTGCCCAGTTCCTCTTTGTCATGGAAGCATCTTGTTTTTCCATTAATTTCTAGTGACAGTTTTCTAGGGTGCATCAATCTGGGCTGGAGGTTATCTTCTTTCAGGGCTTACAAGACTGTGCTCCAAGCTCTTCTTGATCTGATGGTCTGTGTCGAGAAGTCTGCTTACCTTTATAGGTAATCTTACCTTTCTTTTCTCTGATTGCTTTTAATATTGTTTTTATATTGAATTTCTGGTATTTTGATTATTATATGTCTGGCTGTCAGTCTGTTTTGGTTGTAGGTGGCTGGAGTTCTGTATGCCTCACACAACTGAATGTCATTTTCTTTTCCCATGTTTGGGAAGTTTTCCTTAATTATTTCCATGAATAGCTTTTGTAATTTGCCTGTATGTATTCCTGCGTCTTCGTTCATGTTTCTTATTCTTAAATTGTAGATTCTTTTGTCATCCTCTAGCCTTTGTATTGTTACTGCCTGTTTCCTTGTTATTTTTAAGAGATCTTTCCTTTCATGTTCACACATTGCAAACTTGTTTTCAAGTATTGATAGTCTATCCTTAGTTTCTTTTAAGGAGTTTTGCCAGCTTTCAATGGAGTTTTTAATTTCTTGGTAGTCTCTTTGAATCTGCTTCATGTATTCTATATTTTCTTTATCGAATGTTTCTCTCCTTTTTTTTGTTCCTTCTTCCATCTGTATCATCCTGAGAAATGCTTCTTGAGAGCATTTCTTTTATTACTCTACTCATATCCTGCTTTACCTGTTTTAATATTTCAATTTTGAGCTCTTCTACAAGTTCCCAAAGATATCTCTTAATATGTATTGAAGCCATGTCTGATGTTGCATGTTTGCTGCCCTCTGTCTCCCTTGTTTTTCCCTCTCTTGGATCATTACTCTCAGGGTTCTGGGCTGGGGGCCTCCTCTTGCCTCTCTCTCCTATCATGGCCCTGGCTTCCTCCACACAGGTTACAGTCCAGATCCCAGCCCCCTTCCCTGTTAGCCACATTTCCTCTGAAGCATGCTGGTGAGGGACCTCTGCCCTCTCCTGCCTGCTCTTGTTACTGAGGTGCAAGTAGCGGCTGCCTATCCCTGCCCTTCCCCACCGGGTCAGCCAAACTTCAAGTGCCTTCACCTGGTTAGTGCTTGCTAGGCGCAGGGAATCAATTTGGGATGGCTCATTGGGTCCTGGCCAGGGGCATGGCCCAGTCCAAGCAAATCCCACGAATATGCCCTGGGGAGAGAGGAACCAACCTGAGTCACTGTCACTGCCAGTTTAGGCTCCTCCTGCCAGATTCCAACATGTTGCCCATTTGGTTTCGCCCTTCCTGTGTGTGGGGGTCTCATTCCCAGCACTGACTGTTTATTAATTAAGGTCCCTCTGCTAGCTCTGTTCTCCACTGGGCTCACCAACTCCTGACTTCAGCGCTGCTGTGCTTCCTGTGAGTGGCGGCGGGCATGAGTTTGGGTGGCTCTGCCAGTTGGCGTTGATTCAGGCCGTTGTAAACTTTTCAGGTCGCCATGAATGAAAACACTGTGTCCCGTAATTTTTAGGTGTTTCAGTTGTAGTCCCAACATATTTGACAAGCTTTATGTTTTAATTTCTTCCTGTGTCAAGAGGATCCATCTCCCTCTGTCTGGGTCTCTCCAGGGTGTTTTATTCTGGCATATAAGTTGTTTCTCCCAGGAGGCTTTGTATTTTGTTGCTCACTGATCAGCCATCTTGACTTCCTCTCAGTATTGACTTTGTATCCAGGTACATTGCTGAATTTATTTATTATATCTAGGAGTGTTTCAATGGAGTTTTTGGGGTCTTCTATGTAAAGTATCATGTCATCTGCAAAAAATAATTTAACTTCCTCTTTCTCTATCTTTACTCCTTTTCTCTCTCTTGTCTAATTGCTCTGGCTAGTATTTCCAGTACTATGTTGAATAGGAGCGGTGATAAAAGACATCCTTGTCTTGTGCCATATTGTGTTCCAGTTTGCTTTCTGCTTTAACCCTTCATTTAATTGCTTGTCCTACCTGGTGGTTTCTTTCTGTTGCTGTTCTGAGGATTGTCGTCATTTTTATCTTTATCTAGTATGTCTTTCAATACTCTTTCTAGGGTTGGTTTGGGGGACATGAATTTCTTCAGTTGTTCTTTGTCATGGAAGTCTCTTGTTTCTCCATTAAATTTGAATGAAAGTTTTGCTGACTACATCAGTCTGGGTTGAAAGTTGTTTCCTTTCAGGGCTTTAGATACCTCACTCCAAGCTTGCCTTGACTTCAGGGTTTATGCTGAAAAGTCTGCTGTGATTCAAATGGGCTTTCCTTGATAGGTGAGTTGTGTCTTTTCTCTTACAGGTTTTAGTATTCTGTTTTTATGCTGTATGTCTGAGATCTTAATTATGTGTCTCGGTATAGATTTATGTTGGTTGTGACTGTTTGGCGCTCTATATGCCTCACTCATCTTCATATCAGATTTTTTCCTCATGTTTGGGAAATTTTGTGCTATTACTTCTGTGAATATTTTAGTTATGTCATTTCCATTGACTCCTGCTTCTTCACTGATACCTATCAATCTTATGTTGTTACTCTTGGCCTGATCTTGTAGCTGCTGGAATGTCATTTCATGCTGCTTTATTTTTAAAAGTATTTTTTAAAGTTCTATCCTTTCATGATTGCTAATTGTGATCCTGTCCTCAGGGTCCAAAATCCTATCCTCAGCTTCATTTAAACGGTTTTGCCAGTTTGAATAGAATTTTTTGTTTCTTGGATGTCTCTTTGAGTTTGTTTCATGAATTCTGCTTGTTTTCTATATTGTTCATTCAAGGTTTCAATCCCTTTCCTGTGCTCCTGTACTTTTTTCTCTATTTCTTCTTTAGCTGTGGTCAGTAATTCCTTTACTAAGGTTTTTTTTCTATCTTTACATGGGAGAGTACTTCTAATTTGATTTCCTCTATAGCCTCGTGGAGTTGTTTTTTATTTCACTCTATCTTTTCAGATGTTTCTGGTGTACTACTTTTGAAGTCCTCTATTTAAGTGTCTCCTGTACTTGCTCCTGGTGGACTAGATGTTTGAGATTTCATTTTTCTTTTTCATTTGCCGTTTTCCCCTTTTGAGTTAGTGTTTGTTCCTTCAATCCCACTAGTGTCAACTGTTGGTAATATGTATCCTGTGGCCTAATGTAAGGTTGATGTTTGTCCAATTGCTGGGTCCCTCAATGAATAGGTGGGCCAGTCACTTGACTTCCTAGTGCAGAGCCTGTTGGTTGAGTCCTAAATTCTTCCTGGGCTGACAAGCCTAGTATTATTGATGTAAGTCAACTTTTAGTTCCTGCTATTACTTTGTCTTCAGGTTATTCCAGGTCACCAAATCTTCCTATCTATAGCGTTTGTGTTGGCTGAGGCCCTACTGTGTCCCTGTGTGCCTGTGTGTCTCATAAACCCTTTTGATTTTCTCCAAGTTGGGGGAGTCCTTATTGGCACACTCCTCACCCTGCCTGATGTTTTCTGTGTGTAGGAAGGGATCACCCCCACTGTTGTCAGACTCACCAAGGTCTTACAGTTAGTTGGAGGGAGTTTTACTACTGGCCCTATTTACCCATTGTTCACCTCTATTTTAGGGGTATACGTACCACACTGACTAGAGCCTGCTGAGGTCTTCTGTTTGCGTGAGGCAGTCACTGAATCTCCCTTTATGCTAGGACACTTAATCTGCTGTAGTCTAAGGTTCTGGAAGAGAAGGTGGGAGTTGAAAATCCTCAGCAGTATTAAGTCTAGGAGGTAGGGGGTGTCCCCAAGGAGCTGGCTCATGTCTGGAGTCTGTTCATCTGCTGGGCGCTGGCCAAGGTCCCAGGGCAACATGGCACTCCTCAGTGCTGGCTGGAGTCATGCCTATTTCTGTGTTTTGAGAGATGTGTCAAAGCTTCCTTGATGCGCTGGGAATCATGCGGCCCAGTTTTGGCTCCAGGAACAGTCTATTGGCACCTGCTTGCCAGTTGGACTTTGCTGGGCGTGTTAGGCCTGCTGGTCCCTCTCATGCGTCTCATGGTGGTTTCAGACACAGTGTGTTGTCTTACTTCTGGGAGAGGAGTTTTATGTTTTCCCTGTGTGCTGTGATTTCGCCAGAGCATGCCTTCAGGGCCTGGGGCTGGATTCCTGTCCCTGCTCGTTGCTTGGAGTTTGTTGGGCTTCATGCTCTTCTTGACTTCATTGTTTGTATTGACACGTCTGCTGTGACTCTGATAGGCTTTCCTTTATAGTTGATCTGTCTCTTCTCTCTAGTAGTAGCTTTTAATATTCTATTTTTATGTTGGATTTCTGGGATGTTGATTATTTCATGTCTGAGAGTAGTTTTATTTGGTTATGGTTATTTGGAGTTCTATTGACTTCACTGATCTGTATGTTAGTTTCCATTTTCATGTTTGGGAAATTTTCAGGTATTATTTCTGTAAATAGCCTAGTGATATTGTTTGTGTTGTCATCTTCTTTTTCATTTATTCCTATCAATCTTATGTTGTTTTTCTTTGCATCATCTTGCAGTTGTTGAATTGTTATTTCCTGGTTTCTTGTTATCTTTAAAAGGTCTTTCCTTTGCTTTTCACTAGCTGCAATCTTGTCTTCGAGGTCTGAAATTCTATCTTCATTTTTGTTGCAGCAGTTTTGCTAAATTGAATTTTTGATTTCCTGTATGTCTCTTTGAATCTGCATTATGCGTTCTGTTTGTTATATTGTTCATTTAGGGTTTCCTTCTTTTCACATTGTTTCTCTAATTTTTTAAGTATATCTTCTTTAGATGTGTTCACCATTTATTTCATTTATTTGTCATGTCTTATTTTACCTGGGAGACTATTTCTGACCTGAGTTCTTTTAAAGCTTCCTGGAGTTGTTTCTTTATTTTAGTTATCATTTCAGGAATTTCAGGTGAATTGCTTATGTTTTCTTCTGTGTCCATGTTCCTACGCTTCCTTGGGATTGGCTGGAAATCTGAGATTTTATTTTGCTCTTTCGTTTTGTGATTTTCCTGTATTTCTGGGTTTTGAAGACATTCCAAGGCTTCCTTGTGCGCTGGGCTTCAATCTGCTCGTGTTCAGCTTCTGGGACTGACGTTAGGCCCTGCTAGCCACTTGAAGTTAGCTGGTTGTGGCCTAGTTAGGCTCTAGGGGCCCTCCCGTTCATCATTCTCTGGTGATTTTGATTGTGGTACATGATCTTCCAAGGCTTCCCTGTGTGCTGGGATTCAAACCGTATATGTTCAGCACCCAGGACTGAATCCAGGCCCCTGCTAGCTGCTTGGAGTTCACTGTGTGTGGCCTACTTAGGCCTGCAGGTCCCTCCCATGCATACTCTGGTGATTTGGGACCCATTCTTTCTTGTTCTTCGTGTTTCTTTTTTCTTTCTTCCATTCTTTCTGGAATGAGATGGAATCTCACTGTTGTTTTTATTTGCATCTCTCAAATGATCAGTGATGGTGAATAGTTTTTCGTATATTAATTTGCCAATTGTACTTCTTTATCCGAGAAGTTTATGTTTTTCTCAGATGTGCAGTTTTGATTTGGGTCTTTGAATTTAGGGGATCTGATTTTTTTCAGTTATGTGTTCTAGATATTATTCCTTTGAGGAGCAACTGGTTAAAATTTTTTCCTCACTCAAGTTGTCTTTTCACCCTGTTGTGATTTCTTTCACAGTGCAAAACCATTTTAATAAGATAAGACTCCACTTGTTGATTCTTTTTAATATTTCCTGTATGACCTAGGTTTAGTTGGCAAAGTTGTTGCCTACATTTACATCTTTAAGAGTTTTTTCTATTTTCTTCTAACAGATTTAATGTTTCTGTTTAATATTTGGAACTTTGATCCATTTTTATTTTAATTTAGTGCATGGTGATATGGGTCTAGTTTTAATCTTTCAATAAAATGGATAGATTAATTTATATGATTTATTGGAAGCTGTGTGGTGATTCAGTGCCTGCTGTTATTCTGGAGCCAAGCAATGTCACTTGATTCTTTTACTCTATTAACGTTTATGCACGATTGTCTTTTAATTGTGTGTTGTATGTTATCCTTGTCTGTTTAGGTTGCTGTAACAAAATACTGTTGATTGAGTAGTTTTTTAAAAACATTTATTTCTTATGGTTCAAAAGGTTGAGAGGTATAAGATCAAAATTCTCACAGATTTGGTGTCTAGTGAGGCCATACTTGCTGATTCATAGATGACTTATCTTTTGGTGTGTACCTAATGATGGAAGGTACTGTAGGACATTTTTGGGGTTTGTTTTATATGGAAAGTGATCCCATTCATGACCTAATCACTTCCTAAAGGCCACCTCCAGTTGCTGTCATGTTGGAGATTAGATTTATACATACAAGTGTCTCTGTGTGTGGTGTAAGCATTCATTGTATAATGTATATAGGTATCTCATAATGAGGGACTTGTTTCTCCATCTCCCCTCTCCTTCTCGCCTCTCTTTCCTTTTCCTTTTTAAAATTTCCTTTTCCTTTTTTCTTTCTCTTTTTCTTTTCTCCTTCCCAAGAATTGCTTTTTTTAGTCTAATAATCTGGAACATTTAGTCTGTCATCACTTAATTTAATTATTGATATAATTAGGTTTCAGCCTATTTGGTCATCGTTTTCTCTTTGTGCTTTATTGTGTTTTTTCACTCATCCTTTCCTACCTTTTGTCTTATTTTTCTCATTGATGAGACAGATATTATTCATAGATAAAAAGAAAGGAGAAAACTACAACATAAATTTAAAGTACGTCAATCAGTGGGTTACAATGGTACATACATTGTACATTGTCATCTCCAAATCATTCACCCAGAGCACAAGACATTTGCCTTCAACTGTCTGAATAATACTGTACAAATCTTTCTCTTCAGCGAGCTCAGAGAAATCATTACTATGAGTATCTTAACTACTTTTATATAATATACATACATATATACATATTTTTTTTATCTCAGCTTGTCACAGCAATGAAACAATATGATGTTTACACATGTGTCTTTATTTCACTAATGAGTATGTTCTCAAGGTGCATCCATTTACCTATAAAGGTGTACAATTTATTATTCTCTCTGGCTGATAGGTACGCCATTGTATAAAAATAGTACATCTTTTTTATCCATTCCTCAGACTGTGGCCATTTAGGTTGTTTCCAAGATCTGGCTATTACAAACTATGCTGCTATAAACATGAGTGCCCATATGTTGCTGTGGTGTGATGTTTTTCTTTTGGGAGGATACCTAGAAGGAGAATAGCTGGGTTGAATGGAATCTCCAATCCTAGTTTTATGAGGAATCACCACACTGATTTCCACAGTGGTTGCACCAGTCTGCATTTCCATCAATGGTAGAGAAAGGAGGAAAGGGTTATTTAGCTGACAGTTTTAAAATTTTCAGTACATAGTGTACTGGCTCCAAACCAGTGGGGCATGGAAGAGAGTCACTGCAGAAGAGAAATAGTTCATGTCAGGCAGAACTTAGCAAAATAAGCAAGAAATGACCATAGTACTTGCTGTCCTTTATATTTTAGCCAGAATACCTAGGGCAGGCAGGCTTCACACCCTTAATCCTAGCACTCTTGATCTTGGGATTGCACCATGAATCAATCCCAGTATTACATACTCTAGATCTAGCCAGCTTTGAAAAGCCTCACCTATGACCACATGAGGCTTTGGGAACACATCTAGACACAAAGCATAATACCTTCCTTGAATTAATGCAGCATTTAAATTTTCCATTTATTCTCCACACTAGCTTCTTCATTTTATGTGATTTATTTGACCCTTGGTGTGTTACCCTAGAATTTAATACATACCTTTTTATTTGTTAGAGTTTGTATTAGTTAGACCAGGGTAACAGATTTATTTATTTCAAGGTAGGTTTACAATGGCCACCTGCAGGGTGAGGTGTGGAAAGAATGGACACCCTTGATCTCAACGTCACACATGAATCCCAGCATCACAGTAGATTCAGCCACTTCTGGAAAACCTCACCTGACCTAGGGAGTACATCTAGATATAAGTCATAATAGTGTCCTTCAATGTCAGCCTCTTTTTGTCTTTATTTCTGCCATTTTCTGATGGGATGCTCACAGGGGAAAAAATAATGTGAATGAGGAATTCATCTTGATATAGTTCCCTTTTTGGAAATTTTATTTAGAGGAAAAAAGCAAAACAGAAAAAAGGGTAGAAATAATACGGAATTTTAAAAAACAATAGTAAGAAATGACTAGTAAAAAATAAGAATTCACTAGTTGATAAATTACATATTGTCATCTTAGAAGTAGTTGTTCAAGTTACAAAATCAAAGCATAAAAATGGACAAACTGTGACAGTACAAACTATTCTGTTTGATGAACTAACAAAAACTTAGTATGATTGTCTGTCTTGCACACTTATTCATAGATAGTTATATCCTTTAGAGCATTTCTTTCCCTTTCATTATTATAATATCTATTACACATTTTTTATCTTATTATTCTTCCAGGTTTTTATTATTTTTTATACTAGAAAGACAATATGATATTTACAAATGTGAGTCTGATTTATTTTACTTAGGATAGTCTCAAGTTGCTTCTATTTACCTATAAAAGCTTCAAGATCATCCTTTTTAATAGCTGAGTAATATTCCATTGTATAAAAATACATTTTTTTATCTGTTCTGTGGTTGATGGGCATTTTGGTTGTTTCCAAGACTTAACTATTACAAATTGGGATGCTATAAACATGGATGCCCATATATCACTGTGACATGACCTCTTCAGTTTTTCTGGGAGAATCCCCAGGAGAGAAATAGCTGGATTGAATGGAACTTCCAATGCTAGTCTTCTGAGAATTCTCTATACTCATTTCCATAGTGGTTGCACCAGTCTACTCTCCCATCAACAGTGGATAAGTGTTCCTTTTTCCTCATAGCCTCATCAACATTTGTTATCAGTTGATTTTTTGATGGCAGCCATTCTTTCCGGAGTGAGATGAAGTCTCAGTGCCATTTTAATTTGCATTTCTTGAATGACCAGTGGTGGTGAACATTTCTTCATGTATTTATTTGCCATTTGTATATCTTCATCTGAGAAATGTGTGTTCATTTCAGATGCCTGTTTTTGGAGAGGGTCTTTGAATTTGGGGGGCCTGATGTTTTTCAATTCTTTATATGTTCTGTATGTAAGTCCTTATAGTTCCTTTTTTAAGGGATCATAGTGTCTCATGTCTTTAATAGTTGTGCTCCAGGGTTCTCACATAATTATTTTTTGCTAAGTTCTTATATTTTTTCGGTGCAAAGTGCTTTTTCAGGGCTAGAAACACAATTTAAACATATTTTATATATGTTTTAATTCTGAGTTTTACATATTGATAATATTGATCAGTGGCAGTATTATGGCTTGTATTATGACTTTAATCAGTGACAGTAAGATGCTCATGACTATTCAGAGTGACTAATTTCAAGTTATCAGTAGCTCATTTGGAAGAAACTTCTGTTTTGAAATGCACGTTTAAATATTACTGAGTAATATCTTGTATATATATTATACTAATAAATGAACTTAAAATAACATTAAATTAGGCAGATGAAGACAAATATTCTTTGAATCTTTCAATAAAAATAATGGAAATAGAAGTTTGAATGTAGGCCTTTGAGTAATTTATGTTCTCCCTTTTTTGGCCTGAATTATCTTAAGAGTTTAATTCTACAAGTGATTGGCACTTTGCTGCCTATTTTTAGTTATGTAATTGGAATAGGGATCCAGAATTTTGAGGGCTGTACATATATTTATTGATGTACCAATGGAAAAAATTCAGTGTTTTAAAAAGTTTTTGTAGGTTTTGCTTTTGAGTCCAAAACTCACAATTGGTTACTTTAATGAGCTCTAAAGTCCTCATGCAAATCTTCTTCACAAATAACCATGATTTTAAATTAAATTATTTTTAATAATGATACAGGATAGAAGAGAAATTATGCTATGCTACCTTTCTTTGGTGCCTGGGCAACTGTTATCTGATTAAATGTCAATAAATTTGTGTTTTTTCCCCCTTTAGTTAATGAGAATATATATTACATCTTTGAATTAAAAATTTAAAACTTTTCAGAGGGTATTTTGTGGACCGCATTTGATACTTTTGATCTGACTTGATTGGTTTGCACCTGGTATCTTTTTGAGGAAGACTGCTGATTGTTCATCATCCTATGGCCTGGTTTTTCAGTCTAATCATATTTAACAAAGTGATATGTCACAGTATTTGAGATTATAGATTTGTGAAAATAGAACGTGGCACAATAGTGGGCTGCTATTAATTTTTTGGGGGGTCAGTATATCTAAGTAATTGTGGTGCATGTGTTAATCTTTAGTATATTTGTAATTCAGACCTGGAATAATTTTAGTTTACTTGCTCATCTAATTTAACAGTTAAAATGTTTTTAAAAAACTATTTCATTATTTTTTAAAATTAGATTTGAAGTGACTTTTTAATTTATATGCAAAGTTTGTTGGCATGGCCAATCATTGAATGTGTAAACTGTACATCTTAGTAATAAACTGTACATCTTTCCCATTTTATTATCACAGCAAATAATTACAGAGCATTTAATAGTGATGATAAGCATACTTACTATGATTCTTTCCTACTTCTGTGACATTTATCTAGTGTTCTGTTTCTTTTTTCATGTTATTATTTTTTTAATTTTATGAAAAAATTAAAAATTTATAATCAAATAGTAAGAGAATAACAGTAGATATTATACTGTATATTATCATCTTCAAAATAATTACTCAGAGTATAAGATATTAACCAAGAATATTCTTACAAAAATAAACAGATAATAACACAATTCTTTCAACGAAATAAGTTAGTTATACAAATAATACCAATTAGCTTATATATTGACATGCTTTTAAGACAGTAGAATTCATATTTTGGGGAGGTATTTGAACTTTTCCCTACACACTGTTTGTCTCTCTTCTGTATTGCTTTGTGTGTGTGTGTGTGTGTGTGTGTGCACATACATGTATGGTTTCTCATAGAAATCATGCTATATTTGAGCTCATGTGTCTGACTTGTTTCATGTAATATGTTCTCAAGTTGCATCCAGTTACCTACAAATGCCTTATTTTTTGTAAACAGCAAAGTACTGTGTTGTGAATAAATATCACATTTTCTGTATCCATCTGTTGATGGACATATATGCTGTTTCTAAGATCTAGCTATTATAAATTGCACTTATCATGCATTATCATGGATATGCATGTATCCCTATAATATAATGGTTTAACTCTTTTGGGATTATACCTAGGATGGGGATAACTGGTTCTACTAGTATTTCTATTTTTAGTTTCTTGAATCTTCAGACTGACTGCCATAGTGGTTGTACTAGTTTATGTTACCCTGAAGGCCAGTGATGCTGAGCATTTTTTCATGTAATTATTGGGCATTTGTAATTCTTTTGAGAAGTGTCTTTTCATTTTGGTTGTCTATTTTTTGGATTGGGTCTTTTATTTGGGGGAAGTCTGATTTTTTTGAGTTCTTTATGTATCATGATGTTAATCCTCTGTCCATGGAATAACTGGAACTTTTTTCCCCATTCTGAAGATTGTCTCTTCCCTTTGTTGATTTTTTTTCTTTGCTATGCAAAAATTTTCAATTTGATAGGATCCCATTTGTTGATTTTTGGTACTATTTCTTGTGCCATTGGGGTTCTGTTCAGAAAGTCTTTGCCTATACCTATGTCTTCAAAAGTTGTACCTATTTTATCTTCCAGAAGATTATGTTTCTGTTTTAACATTTAGATCCATTTTTTTATTTTAGTTTAGTACATGCAGAGATAAATGGATCTAGGGAGGCTCTTTCTTCCAGTGTATGTTTTTGACTGCTGCTTTTATTCTGTTCCACTGATTTATGGTTTTTTTTTGTGCCAGTGCCATAGAGTTTAAATCCCTGTAACTTTATAATGTAACTTAAGTCTGGGACTGTGATGGCACCTGTTTTGTGTTTGTTACACAGGAGTGCTTTTGTTATTTTGATTCCTTTCCGATTCTATATACGTTTAGAATTGTTTTCTCTAGCTCTGTAAGAAATGATATTGATATTTTGATCAGAATTGCATTAAATCTGTATATCTGTTTGGAAGTGTAGTAATTTTTGATTACATTGGTTCTGCCTATCCAGGAACAAGGGTTGTTTTTCCACTTTCCAATGCCTTCCTTGATTTCCTTTTCCAGTCTGGTGAAAATTTTCTCATACATATCTTTCACTTCCTTAGTTATGTTAATACCTAAGTATTTAATTTTTTGATGCTATTGTAAGTGGTTTTATTTTCCTAATTGCTTTTTCAGAGAGTTACTAGTTTGTAGGAGTGCTATTGATTTTGTATGTTAATTTTGTGTCCTGCTATACTGCTGAATATTATTATAAATTTGTAATGGATTGTATCTAGATGTCTCCCTAAAGCCCCATGCAGTCATAGGTGGGGCTTTTTGGAGATGCTTGTGTGTTATTCTGGGATTAAGTTGTCTCTTGGGTTGTCAGTACTATCTGCTTGGATGGAAGAGAAAGGGAATGAAAAAGGGATGCTGTTGTTGCTTGCTAGTTTGTTGTTTTGGTTTCTTTTACTGCGCTACTTTACCATAGAGTGTTTCTCCTCTGTGATGTCAGTCTGCCATGCCACCCCACCTTGAAGCCAGCTATGAACTGAAACCTCTGAGCTAAAATAAGCCTTTCCTCCTTTAAATTTGGATGTTGGTTATTTTGTCTCAGCAATAATAAAAAGTGAGTAAAACACATTTTAAGGGGTGTTTTGATGGAGATTTTTGGGTCCTATAAGTAAAGGATCATATCATACAAATAATGATAGTTTGAGTTTGTCTTTTCCTATAGGTATCACTTTTCTTTTTTTTCTCTTGCCTGGTTTCTCGGGCTAATGGTTCAAGGACTATTAAACAGGAATGATGATAATGGACATCATTGTGTTCCTGATTTTAAAGAGAAGACTTTCAACCTTTTCATATTTAATATGATGTTGACAGTAGGTTGTTCATAAATACCTTTTATTATGTTGAGATAAGGGAATTCTATACCTATTTTTTAAGTTTTTTAAAAATCATGAATGGACTTTGGATTTTGTCAAAGGCCTTTTCTGTATTTGTTGAGTTGATTGTGTGATTTTTGCCTTTCTGTTTATGTGATTATTTATTTTTATTGATTTGTTTGTATTGAACCAATGTGGCAACCCTGGTTTGAAGCCTACCTATTTGATCATTTGCTTAATTATGTTTATTGGTACAATTTAGATACAGATAATGATCACATTCTTCATAGGGAATTTGTACCTATACATGACATATCTTAGTTACTCTTTTTTCCCATTTCCCTTCCCTCTCTTCAATCTCTTTCTTGTTCATTTACAAAGCTTGATTTCCATTTAACTTTTATTTACCACTTTTTCTTTAAGCCCCTGACCCCTATTCCTCTTTCCTTTTTTTTTTTTGTTGTTATGCTTTTTTAAAAATTTTATTTAAAGAGAAAAAAAGCAAAACAGAAAAAGGGGTAGAAACAATACAGAATTTCAGAAAAAAAGCAGTAAGAAATCACTAGTTGATAAATTACATATTGTCTTCTTAGATATAGTTGTTAAAATTAAAGCATACAAAGTAGACATTCAAACAGTGAGACTACAAGGAAGTTCAATGATCCAGTAACAATTTAGCAACATGGTTATCAATCCTACACAATTAAACATACATGCAGCCATATCCTCTAGAGCACTTTCTTTTCCTCTTTTTACTTTTTAAGTCCATTATCTGTTTAGTTATATCCTGTTTCAGGTTGCTCAGTACCTTACTGACTTGTTTTGTTGTTGTTATTTACTTTTTAATCACCTTATATAATTCTGTTGCCTTGTTTTTGAGTTTCTTCTCATCCATGCTCCATGGATCAGCTTTGGTGGAGTTGGGAGATTTTTGGAGGTATTTTGTTACTTTGTTATCTACTTTTTTTTTTTGAAGGTAGCAAAGTACAGCAGACCAAGACAGAACAAACCCATGCGACCACAGTGCAGTGAAACTACCACAGAACCTCACAGCAGGTCACCAGGACACGAGCAAAGGGCACAATACTACAGCCCATTCTGTTCACATTAGCTGTTCTTTCAATCAGGTAGAGGAAAATGGAAAGAAATATCGAACTTATAAAAACAGAATATTGAATAAAGCAGTACCATTAGTCAAACCTGAGCAAAACAGTGGTAAAAATATTTGCCTTCAAGGAGATGGTAGAAGGAAATCCCCCTTACTTGCCACACTGCATACATTCATCCTCCCAAGAGATACTCAGACCACCGGTGCCGACTTGCTAACAGGGGGTGGGGGTGGAGATGCATCGGCAGCCTCCCAGCTGCTTACCAGGGCAGCGAGTAGGCCACCTGTTCTCCCAGCACTCAAAGTTCCTACATGATGCAGAACTCAGGAATCACTGATAGTTCTTGCCCTGGTGCGCCAGTGGCTTGCCAGGCCCCCAGCTGCTTACCAGGGTGGCCAGTAGGCCGCCTGTTCTCCCAGTGCCCAATGTTGCAACATGATGCAGAGCTCAGGAATCGCTGATAGTTCTTGCCCTGGTGTGCCTGTGGCTTGCCAGGCCCCCAGCTGCTTATCAGGGTGGTGAGTAGGCCACCTGTTCTCCCAGCACCCAAAGTTCCAACATGATGCAGAGCTCAGGAATCGCTGATAGTTCTCCTCCCCTTTCCTTTTGAACAATTGCGTCCTGTTTCACAATATCTGTCACACATTTTGGTTCTTGTTTGTACTTTTAGTTTCTTATAACAGACAATGAGATAATTACCTGTGTCCAATTTATTTCACTTAAAGAGTATGATCTCAAAGTGCATCTATTTAGATAAATGTCTTAAGTTTATCCTTCTTAATGACTGAGTAGTACTCCATTGTATAACAAAACCACCATCTTTTTTACCCATTCCTTGGTTCATGGCCATTTGGGTTGTTTGCCAGATTTATCTGTTACAAACTGTGCTGCTGAAACATGGATGTGCACATATCATTCTTTTAATTCTTTGGGGAAGATGCCAAGAAGGACAACATCTGGGTCAAATGGAACCTCTAGTCCTCATGTTTTGAGGGATCTCTACACTGATTTCCACAGTGGTTGCACCAGACTACACTCTCACAAACAGTGAAGTATTTCTTTTCCTCCACAGCACCTCCAGCATTTGTTATTATTTGATTTGTTGATAATAACCATTGTTACTGGAGTGAGATGAAATCTCAGTGTTGTTTTAATATTTTAATTTGCATCGTTTAAGTGATCAGTGAATTTGAACATTTTTCATGTACTAATATTTGCCATTTATGCTTCTTAGAAGTATCTCTTCATTTCAGATGCATATATGTGCATTGAGTCTTTACATTTGGGGCTTTTGGTTGCCTTCAATTCTTTATGTGTTCTAGATAGTAGTATTTTGTCTGAAGAACAACTGGCTTTTTGTCCACTCTGTGGGGTGCCTTTGCACTCTGTTGGTGATTTCTTTTGCTGTGTAAAAACTGTTTAATAAGATGAGATCCCAGGTGTTGATTCTATGTATTTTTCCTATGCATTTGTTTTTGTTCATGAAGTCTTTGCCTACATGTATGTTTACAAGAGTTCTAGCCACTCTTTCAGAAGATTTAGTGTTTGTTTTAATGTTCAGATCTTTGACCCATTTTTTATTTTAGTTTAGTGCATGGTGAGAGACATGGGTGTTCTTTTAGAAAGCCAGTTTGCATAGCAACATTAAAGGGGCTTTCTTCTAGTAAATCTATTGTAGTTTTCTGTAGGGTTTTTATCATGGCAAAATGCTGGACTTTGTCAAATGTTATTTCTGCATCTACTGAGGATGGTCATATGGTTTCCGTCATTGGTTCTGTTAATATGGTGTATTACATTTATTGACTTGCATATGTTGAAACATCCTGCATCCCTGGGATGACTCATAGTTGGTTATGGTCTTTTGCCATCTTATTGATGATTTTCTGCATTCTGTTTGCCAGTAGCTTATTGAAGATTTTTGCATCTATTTTCATTAGGGAGATTTTCTTATAGTTTTTTTTTTTTGGTTGGGTCCTTGTCTTGTTTTAAAAATTTTTAAAAAAATTTTATTTAAAGAGAAAAACAAAACAGAAAAAAGGGTAGAAACAGTACAGAACTTCAACAAACAATAAGTAGTAAGAAATCACTAGTTGATAAATTACATATTGTGTTCTTAGATTTAGTTGTTTGAGTTAGAAAATTAAAGCATACAAAGTGGATGTTTAAACAGTGAGGCTGCAACAGTTCTATTCAGTGATCCAACAAAAACAGCAACATGGTTATCAATCCTACACACTTAAACATATATGCAGTTATATCCTTTAGAGCACTTTCTTTTCCTCCTTTTGCTTTTTAAGTCCATTGTTTGTTTAGTTATATCATATTTCAGCTTGCTCAATACCTTACTGATCTGTTTCATTATTGTTATTTACTTTTTAATCCACTTATATAATTCTGTTGCTTTGTTTTTGAGTTTCTCCTCATCCATTCCCCATTAATCAGCTTTGGCGGAGTTGGGAGTTTTTGAAGGTATTTTGTTACTTTGTTATCTTTCTCTCTCTTTTTAAAAATACTATTATTATTATTATTTTGAACGTAGTAAAATACAGCTGAACAAGACAGAACAAAGCCAACTGAGATAGTGTAGTGAAATTGGTACAGAACCTCACAGCAGGTTATCAGAACAACAGTAATATGTATAATAGTATATTTCATTTTCTTCACAATAGTTGTTCTTTCAATCAGATATAGCAAAATGGAAGGAAATACTGAACTTATAAAAACAGAATATTCAAGAGCAATACCATTAATAAGAGCGAGCAAAACAGTGATAAAGATATTTGCCTTCAAAGACATGGTAGAAGGAAATCACCCATATTTGCTATATTGCATACATTGATCCTCCTAAGACATACTCAGATCTCTGGCTCCCATTTGCTAATGGAGGGGAGGGGATATATGGTGGAGGATGTTTGATTCTTAGCCCATGTGCCAGAAGGCTCACAGCCACTTACCAGAGTGGTAAACTGGCTGCTTGTTTTCCCAGCGTCCCAAGTTCCAACTTGGCGTGGAGCTCAGGAAATGCCGATGATTCTTGCTCTGGGGCAGCCGTGGCTGGCCAGGCCACAGCCACTTACCAGAGTGGTGAGCTGGTTGCTTGTTTTCCTAGCGTCCCAAGTTCCAATGTGGCCCTTGTCTCATTTTGGTATCAGGATAATGCTTGGTTTCAGGAATGAATCTGGGAGTAGTTCTTCCCTTTCAATTTCATCGAAGAGTTTGTGGAGTAGTGGCATTAGATCTCTGAATTCCTTGTAGAATTCAGCAGTTAATCCATCAGGATCTGGGCTTTTCTTTGTTGGTAGTTTTTTTTTTATTATTACATCTTCAATTTTATTGACTGATATTGGTCTATTTGGAATTTTTATACCATCTTAATTCAGTTTTGGTCATTTACATGTATCTGGGAATCTGTCCATTTCATCTGTTTTCCATCTTATTAAAATACAGATTCTTGAAGTACATATTGAAGTAGGAACTTCTGGATTTCTGCAGGATCTGTTGTGGCTTCACTCTTTTCATTCTTAACTGCATATATTTGAGTCTTTGCTTTCCTTTTTTTGGTAAGATTGGCTAAGAATTCATCAATTTTATTTAATCTTTGGAAGAAGCTATGCTTTGATTCCTTGGTTGTGTTTATTTTATTTTTTAGTTTCCAATGCATTAATTTCTGTTTTGATCATTGTAATTTCATCCCTTGTATAATCTTGCAGCTGAACTTGATCTTCTTTTTCTAGAAATTGACATTCAGCATTAGTTTTTTTTTTTTTGAGCCTGCTCTATTTTCTTGATAACATTATTCACTGCTATATATTTCCCTCATAGGACTGTATTGGGAACTTGGCCTAGCTCTCAATCTCCTAAAAAGGGTATACTGAAAATACTTAATTGAAATGAGACTAGCAGTATGGTTTTGGAGTGTCAGGGAAGATCAAACCTTAACGGGAGTCTCAACTGTATTAATTTCAGCTCTTGTCTTTATAATTTCCTCCCTTTCATAAGTTGCAGCTTGATTTGTTCTTCTTCTTGTAGAAGTTTGAAGTTCAGCATTAGGTTGTTTTAGCTCATTCTGTTTTCCTGATATGAGAGTTCACTGCTGTTAACTTTCCTTTTAGGATTGCTTTCACTGCATCCCATAAATTCTGGTATGTTGTATCAGCATTATTTAATTGTAGGTACTGTTTAATTTCTAATTTAATTTCCTTTGTGTTCTCTTGGTTGGTTAGTAGGGTGTTAATTTTCATGTGTTTATGGAGTTTTTGTTGTTTCCTTTGCCATTGATTTCAAATTTCCCTGCACTATGGTCTGATAATATGCATGGTGTAATTTTAGTTCTTTTGCATTTACTTAACCATGTTCTCTGGGCTAGAATGCACCACTGAAAAGAATGCATATTCCAATGTTGTGTGGTGGAATACTCTGTAGGAATCCACTAAGTCCATTTGTTTACAGGTTTGGCTTATTTTTGATATTTCTTTTTTTGTCTAGTTGAGCTGTGTTATTGTGATAATGGGACATTAAGGTCCTTCATTACAATTGTATTAATGCTTATTTGATTTTTCATGTCCATTAATATTTATTTTGTGTAGGTGAGTGCCCCCTTGTATTTGGTGTATATATATATTTATGATATCTCTTCTTCTTGGAATTTTGCCTTAAGAAGTATATAGTTTCTTCATCTCTTTTGATCAGTCTTGGCTTGATGTTCACATTGTCTGCAAATAGAATACTACCTCTGCTTTTTTCTGTGTTCTTGTTGGCATGGAGTATTGTTTTCCATCCTTTGACTTTTAGTCTTTGGAGTAGAGTTTTCCATCCTTTGACTTTTAGCCTATGAATTTTGTTTTGAACTAAAAATGTGTTTCTTGCATGCAGCATATTATTGGATCTTGCTTCTTGATCCATTGTGCCAGTCTGTTTCATTTGATCAGTGAATTGAGACCCATTTACACTGATGGTTACAACTGGTATGTGTTGGCCTTATCCTTCTCATGTTATTTTCCTGTTGTTGGCTCCCTGTCTTTATCCTCTCTTTAATTGCTTCCCCTGTCTGATGGCTTCTGTTTGTGTTCTTGGAACTATGGGCTTTGTTTTCTCTTTCTAGAATATCTTTCAGAACTCTGTAGAGTTGGTTTAGTTGTCATCATTTTCTTCAGTTGTTCTTTGTCACGGAAGTATTTTATTTCTCTGTTAATTCTGAAGGATAATTTTTCAGGATATATCAATCTGGGTTGGAAGTAGTTTTATTTGAGCCATGAAATACTTCACTCCAAGCTCTCCTTGCTTACTTAAGGATTTGTGTTGAGAAGAAGGCTTTCTTTTATAGGTGATTTGTTTCTTTTCTCTACGTGCTTGTAATGTTTTGTTCTTATGCTAAATTTCTGGGATGTTGATTATCATATGCTGTGATGTAGGTTTATTTTGTCATGAGTAATTGGAATTTTTTATTCCTCAGTTATTTGCATGTCAAATTATTTTTCCATGCTTTGGAAGTTTTTTACTGTTGCTTCTCTGATCAGATTTTGTATGATATTTGTGCTGAGTACTGCATTTTTATTGACTCCAATTAGTCTTATGTTTATGTTTTTTAATGTCTTACAGTTGTATTGTTTTTTCATGGTCCCTTGCCATTTTTAAGGTATTTTTCATTTTGTGATCATTAACCATAATCCTGTCTTCTAAGTCTGATAGTCTATCTTTACTTTGTTTCACATAGTTTTGTGTAAATTCAAAACAGTGTGTAATTTCCTTGGTGTCTATTTGAATCTCCTTCATGGATTCCATTGTGTTTCCTGTGTTGCACATTCATGATTTCCAATATTTTATGTGCAAATCTTTTTTTTTTTTTTGGTCTATGTCTAGTCTGTATTTGCTGAGAAAGTTTTTCTTTATGGTCATCATGTTTTTTTTTTAACCTGTGAGATTATTTCTGTTTTGATATCCTCTGTAGCCAGAGGATTTCTTCTACTGTTGTTTGAATAAATTCATTTGAGTGACTTCTGTCTTGTTCCTTGGATTTGTCCTTGTTGGGCTGGAGTTCTGGTATTCCATTTTGCACTGATGTCTTTTTTTTCTATTTTTTAATTTTAATATGCTTTCTGTGTTGTTTCTATTTTTCTTATGTTATATTGCTTTAGTGCTAGTATTGAAGCTTCCTTAGGGAATGTATATTATTTTGAGAATTCTTTTAGATGTAGCTAGCTATTGGCCTTTGTGTATGTCCCAAGATCCTATCTTCTCATTTTATTAAAGGTGATATTTTGCTATGTGCTAGGCTCAACACTCAGTCCTTTGGTCAGCACTCAGTCCTTTGGTGCTGGGCATGGGGATGAATGTGACCTCAGATTATCAAAGTGTTATCATACAGGGGTGAACAACTGTTTACAACTTGATTACACCAAGTATGGCATCTTGGCTAAAGTAGTATAATTATTAATAATAGTAAGCACAGTCTGTAAAGTGATAAATGTGGTAACTGCTAATTTGTTATCGGTAACCACAGGAACAAGATATATAATTATAAAATATCCTCCAACAGAGGCCAGGAATTTTGATACAGTGGATTTCCCCTTAGTATGGTGATTTTATCCTGTGAAAAAGGGAATTTAAGAGGCATAACATATAAAATGGTGGAGTAGTTGAAGAGAAATATAGTAGAAGCAAGGTTGAAGGACTGAGGATGATCTCCCAAACTTTCGGAAGCTGGAGAAGAGGACAGGAAAAAAATAAGAAGAAAGCAAAAGAATTTCAAGGCAAAGCAGCAAGACTAGAGACAATGTTTATTTACCTGTAAATCTCAGAGAACACTGAAAGAATGGTGAGGAAAGGGAGGGGCAGGATGGAGAAAACAAACCCAACAATTAAAGTGAAAACCTATACAACTCTCTCCAAAAAATAAAAAAATGGGGAAAAACATTATTTTAAAAATTTCTGTGCTATCCCCATTTCAGTGTTAGTTTCCTAGTCAGGGCCAAAAGCTGTACTGAATCTTTACCAAGTCTACAGTAGAACTACTGATAAGTGTGGGCTGATCTTGACCAACATCATTTATTGCTGTTATGCAAGTTGGTCATAGCATGTGGGAAGTTCCCTTGTCCACAGGTAGCTAAGGCCGTTTGCCTCCTGGTTGCAGGGAAGGTTGTAGGGCCCTTGTCCTGCCCAAGGCTGCTTTCCTGCTTGTGCCACAAGTCACATGATGGGGACAGTGGTTTACCCTTGTCCCATCACGAGCCAAGGCCTTTTGCTTTCTTGTGCCTCTGGACCAAAGGCAGGGTGGGGTGATGCCCTTGTCCTCCTGCATGCCAAAGCCACTTGTCTGCTTGCACTGCAGTTCAAGCTTGCACTGCTGCTAGTCCTTTAGAGCTAGGGCTAAGGAGTCTAAGATTCAGGCTCTGTATCTCAGCTAAGTTATCCCAATCTACTATCCAGCTGCCTGCTATCTGTTGTGACTGGACAGCTGTTCCTTCATTCCACTTCTGGACATTGACACTGATGTGACCCCAAGGCTGTTCTGGTGCTGGATTTTGAATCCTGGAGCACTTCAAGATAAAATGGTTGTCCTGCCCTTCAGCTGCTACGTGCAACTGGGTGTGAGGCACCACTACTCTGGTTCATTCACCAACTTATGACTGTAGGGCCAGCTGCTGGGGTAAGTGTACAGTTGTGTTCTCACTGCTGTCTCCAGCTGCACAAGAGTCTCCCAGTCCAGGTCTTAGTCTCCTAGTGAGGAGCAAGATTGCTTTCACTGACTCCCTGCCCGCCGGGTTAGCCACACAATTTCTCTTGCTGTGTGGTCTATGGTGGTAAACCATTTCTCCTGTAGCAGTGAATCTTATTTTCTTCTCTCTCTGTTTCCCTGTGCATCTTGTGTGGTCTAGAATCCCTTTGCTTTCTTTCCTTGGGCTGTTTTTTCTGGACTTTCATCACTTTGTTCTAGAGAAACTGGGTAGCTGACACTCAGCACTCTGCAATTTTTTGATTGTATGGTCATTTTGATGATTTGTCACATTCTGTTTGCCAATATGTCGGATTTTTGCATCTACCTTTATGAGAGAAAGTGGCTGACAGTTCTCTCTCTTTTTTTAGTAGGCTTCTTGTCTGGTAGGTTTTTTTCATACTTTAAATTTGACTTTCCGTGGTGTTAATATTATTCACTGTTACTATTTTAATAGCTGTATAATATTTTTGCATAACTGTACTATGCATTTTTAAATTTATTTTTTTTAAATTTATTTAAAGAGAAACCAAAAGCATGTAAAGGGTAGAGGTAATGCAGAATTCCAAAAAAAAAAAAGAAAAGAAATCACTAGTTAATAAATTACATATTTTCCTCTTAGAAATAGTTTTTCAAGTTATAAAATTAAAGCATACAAAGTAGATAGTCAAACAGCGAGAGTGTAAACAGCTACACATGCATGAATATCTACATGTATTTCTGTATTTCTTTCTGTATTAGAGGGAAAAACAAAACTTGGCAAGACAAGACAAAACAAATTCCTATAAAAACATGAAACCAAAAAGTCATATAAAACCACAGTACAAGGTGATCTACACTGATTATTGTGTTGTTTCTTATTATCTTCAATAGAATGTCTGTGTTATCGGGCATAATTGAATATAGCAGTATAATTGAGTATAGCAGTAAATAACAATATTAGTAAAAATAAAACTGTAGACAGTATAAAACTTCAAAGGCAGGTAATAATCAAACCATAGTGGATATTCTAGTGGATCTTGTTATCTTAAGTGCAGTTGCCTATACTCTCAGACTTGATACTGTCAATCATAACAGCTTTGAATAAAATCTATCAACACAAAACAGTGATCCAACAAACCAGATTCAATTACGATCAGTCATGGTAAAACAGTGTAGGTTTTACAGAGCTTTAGATTAAGTTAATAGGAAATTAAGGATGGTTACCATACTATATCCTGTTATTTTCGGGATTATTGTCTGTGCCTTTAAATCTAGTACAGGTAGAATGACTGGAACAAAACAATATATCTAAGCAGAGTAGTATGAGTAATGTGGGTTTTAGATCCTCGTGCACTATTAACAATATAGCATATCAAGGTCATGTGTGTTAGAGTTTCTAGTTATCCTTCTCTGCCTCATTTCTGCTATGCTATTTTTCTGCCTTTGTTTGTCTAGTTTTCTCCTTCATTCTACTGCCTGCCCCACTCATTGAGACCTTTCTGTCATTGTTCCTAAAATCCCAGTATTTTTTCTCTCTCTTGAATGTCCTTCTGTATTCTCTGTAGGGTTGGATTGGAGGTCACAAACTTGCCCAGTTCCTCTTTGTCATGGAAGCATCTTGTTTCTCCAGTAATTTCTAGTGACAGTTTTGCAGGGTACATCAATCTGGGCTGGAGGTTATTTTCTTTCAGGGCTTGGAACACTTTGCTCCAAGCTTTTCTTGATCTGATGGTCTGTGTCAAGAAGTCAGCCATGATTCTGATGGGCTTACCTTTATAGGTAATCTGTTTCTTTTCTCTGATGGCTTTTAATATTCTGTTTTTATATTGAATTTCTGGTATCTTGATTATTATATGTCTGGATGTCAGTCTGTTTTGCTTGTAGGTGGCTGGAGTTCTGTATGCCTCACACAACTGAATGTCATTTTCTTTTCCCATGCATGGGAAGTTTTCCTTAATTATTTCTGTGAATAGCCTTTGTAATTCGCCTGTATGTATTCCTGCTTCTTTGTTCACATTTCTTATTCTTAAATTGTAGATTCTCTTGTCATCCTCTAGCCTTTGTATTGTTACTGCCTGTTTCCTTGTTATTTTTAAGAGATCTTTCCTTTCATAATCACACACTGCCAACTTGTCTTCAAGTTTTGATAGTCTATCCTTAGTTTTTTTTAAGGCATTTTGCCAGCTTTCAATGGCATTTTTAATTTCCTGGTAGTCTCTTTGAATCTACTTCATGTAATCTATATTTTCTTTATATTCTTTATCAAATGTTTCTCTCCTTTTTTTGTGTTCCTCCCTTCTTGTCTGTATCATCCTGAGAAATGTTTCCTGAGAGCATTTCTTTTATTACTGTACTCTTATCCTGCTTTACCTGATTTAATATTTCAGTTTTGAGGTCGTCTACAAGGTCCCGAAGATATCTCTTAATGTCCATTGAAGCCATGTCTGATGTGTTTGCTGCCCTCAGTCTCCCTTGTTTTTCCTTCTCCTGGATCAGGACTCTCAGGGTTCTGGGCTGGGGGCCTCCTGCTGCCTCTCCTGTCATGGCCCTGGGTTCCTCCACACAGGTTACAGTGCAGGTGCCAGCCCCCTTCCCTTTTGGCCACGTTTCCTCCAAAGCATGCCTGCGGGGGAACTCCGCCCTCTCCTGCCTGCTCTTCTCACTGAGGTGTAAGCAGCAGCTGCGTATGCCTCCCCCTCTCCACTGGGCCAGCCAAACTTCAGGTGCCTTCACCTGGTTAGTACTTGCTAGGTGCACGGATTTGATTTGGGACAGCTCAATGGGTCCTGCTTAGGGGTGTGGCCCAGTCCAGGCAAATCCCACATATCTGCTCTGGGGAAGGAGCAACCAACTGAAGTCAGTGTCACTGCCAGTTCAGGCTCCTTCTGCCCAATTCCAACATGTTGCTCATTTGGTCGCGCTCTTCCCGTTGCGGTGGGTCTCATTCCCAGTACTGACTGTGAATCAGTGAAGGTCCCTTCACTGGCTCCACTCTCCATTGGGCTTACCAACCCCTGATTTCAGTGCTGCTGTGCTTCCCGTGAGTGGCAGCGGGAACGCAGTTTTGTGGCTCTGCCTGCTGGCACAGATTCAAACTGGTACAAACTTGGCAGGTCACCATGAAAATACTGTGTCTCGTAATTTTTTAGCTGTTTCAGTTGTAGTCCTGAATTATTTGACAAGCTTTTTTACATTTTAATTTCTTCCTGTAATGGAATCCTTCAAGAGGATGCATCTCCCTCTGTCTGGGTCTCCCCAGGGTGTTTTATTCTGGTATATAAGTTGTTTCTCCTGGGAGGCTTTGTGTTTTGTTGCTCACTGGTCGGCCATCTTGTCTTCTTCCCTACTATCCATTTTTAAAGCAGCCCTTAGTTTGTCATATTTAAATGCTTTTGAATTTTTTTCATTGCTATAAACATTACTGTAATGAACCTTTTTGTAGAATGATGTATCTATGATGATTGGAAGTATCTATGATGATTTCAGTAGAACAAAAATCTGTAAAAATAGGGTTGATACATTCCCAGTATAGATTGGTATCTTGGGTTCTGAACTTAATTTCTTCCACAATTCTAAAGAAGATGGCAATGGTTTTAGTTTTCAAATGGAAGCAAAATTTTGCTGAGTGCTTCTGTTTGTCAACTGAATTGTTTGGAAATAGAACCTTTCATGAACTGAGGTATTCTGTACACTTAATATTCTGATACACATTGCCTAGTTTCCCTCAGTAAGGATTTCACCAGTCCGTACACTTGATTCTAGTGTCTAAAATTGCATATTGTCACTTTTACTCAGGAAACCTGTGAACATTAACAATATAGAAAATATTCCAGTTATTTGACATGAAAGATTTTACCTCTAATTCTTACATTCATATGATTTCTTTTTTTTACTTTTGAAGGTAGTAAAATACAACAGAACAAGACAGAATAAAGCCAGTTGAGACAGTGCAGTGAAATTGGTACAGAATGCCAGAGCAGGTTACTGGGATAACAATAAATAGATAACCTAGTATATCTTGTTATCTTCACAATAGTTGTCCTTTCAATCAGGTATAGCAAAATCAAATGAAATACAGAACATTATAGAACTTACCAAAACAGAATATTGAATAGAGCAATACAGTTAATCATAACAAAGCAAAAACAGTGATAACAATATTTGCCTTCAAAGAGATGGTAGAAGGAAATCTCCCATATTTGCTATATTGCATATGGTCCCAAGAGCATTCCTAAGAGGTGCCTAGACCTCTGGCTCCCATTTGCTAATGGGGGTGGGAGTTGAGGCAAACAATGGGATGTTTGATTCTCAGCCTGTGCTCCTGTAGGCTCATAACTGCTTACCAGGGAGCCAAGCAGGTTGCTTTGTTTCCCAGCACCCTAAATTCTAACGTAGTGTGGATCTTGGGAGATGCTGACTGGTTCTCTCCCTGGGGTGCTTGCCTCTTGCTTGAGCCATGGCTGCTTACCAGGGAGGCGATTGGGTTGCTTTGTTTCCAAGCACCCTAAGTTCCAACATGGCACAGATCTTGGGATATACTGGCTGGTTCTCTCCCTGGGACACCTGCAGCTTGCTTGAGCCACATGGCTGCTTACGAGAGAAGCAAGGGGGTTGTTTTGTTTCCCCCTGAGACAGGGTTTTGTTAGGCAGTTTAGGCTGACCTTGAACTCACTTTGTATCCTTGTACTAGCAATAGTTCTTCTGCCTCAGAAGCCCAGTGTTGGGATTATAGGCATATACCACCACACCTGGCCTCTTGTCCAGTTTTTGGATGAGAATATTATTAACTTCTAATAATGATTTTGGAGATACTCCTTTCTTCTCAATGTCATAAAAAGTTTGAGGAGTATTGATGTTAGATCTTCCCTGAAGTTCCTGTAGAATTTCCCAGTGAATCAATCCATCAGGTCCTTGGCTTTTCTTAATTGGTATTTAAAAAAAATTACTGCTTTAGTTTCATTGCCTGTTATTGGATTATTGATTCTTTGTTCAATTTTGGCAATTTATATATATCTAGGAATCTTTCCAGTTATTTTGTGTCCTCCTATTGTTTTGGAATATATACTTGTCCTGTAGTTGCTAGCAGTATTCTGAATATCAGCAGTGTCTGTTGTGATTCTACCTTTTTCATATCTAATTGTATCTTATTTGTGTCTTTTCTTTCCTTTTAGTATGGATAAGATTGATTAATGATTTGTCTATTTTATTTATTCATTCTAAGAACAAGTTCTTTTTAAATATTTTTTATTAAGTTTATTGGTACAATTGAGATATGCACATTGATCACATTCAACATAGAGAATTTGTACCTATATGTGATGTATCCTGTTTTCTCTTTTTTCCCCTATGTAATCCTATCCCTTCAACCACTCTTCATCTTCTTATTTACACAGCTTCTTTTCCATTCTATCCATTTTCCCCTTCCTTCCTGTCCCTCTCCCTAGTTGCCCTTTCTTTTGAACCATTTATTCCTATTTTAGTATACTGTCATATATTTTGGTTCTTACTTACCCTTTTGGTTTCTCACACTAAAGAAACAATACTGTATTTACATGTGTGTGTCTCATTTATTTCATTTAAGAGTATGGTCTCAAGGTGCATCCATTTACCTAGGAATGTCTGAAGTTTATCCTTATGACTGTGTAGTACTCCATTGTAAAAATCACCCCACATCTTTTTTATCCTTTCCTCAACAGATAAGTGTTTGGGTTGTTTCCAAGGTGTAGCTATTATAAATTGTGCTGCTATAAAAATGGGTGTGCATATATATTGCTGTGATACGATGTTTTTAATTCTTGCAGTAAGATACACAAAAGGGAGATTGCTGGGTCAAATGGGACCTCTAATCCTTGTTTTTCTAGTAATCTCCACAATGATTTCCACAGTGGTTGTACCAGTTTGCACTTCTACCAACAGTGGAGAAGGGTTCCTTTTCCCCCACAGTCCCGTTAGCATTTGTTATTGATTTTTCAATAATCTCCATTCTTTTTGGAGTGAGGTGGAATCTCAGTGTTGTTTTAACTTACCAGTGATACTGAACATTTTTTCTTTTTTTGCTGTTTGTATTTCTTTCTCTGAGAAGTATGTGTTCATCTCAGTTTCCCATTTTTGAATTGGGTCTTTAATTGTGGGAGTCTATGTTTGTTCAATTTTTCATATGTTCTAGATAATTAGTACTTTTAGGGATCATTGGCTAAATTTTTTTCCCACTCTGTGGGTTGTCTTTTTAGTGTATTGGTCATTACTTTTACTGTGCAAAATATTTTTAATAGAATTAGATCCCAGTTGTTGATTCTGTGTATTATTTTCCATGTGATCAGGATTTAGTTCATGAAATCTTTGCTTACACTTAGGTTTTCATGTGTTTCATCTTTTCTTTCTTCCAGCAGATTTAGTGTAGTTAAAAAGCCTATCTTCCTTCCAGTGAACATGCTTGGCCGCTTTCTTAAAGCAAAGGTGGTGAGTGTGTTTGGAATTGTTTCTGAATCATCTGATCTGTTTCATTGATCCTTTTGTCTTTTAAATATTTTTTCTTCTTGTATCATTCTGTTTTCATTACAGTGGCTTTGTAGTAGAGTTTCAAGTCAGGAATTTGATGCCTTCTGCTTTCCCTTTGTTTTCTAGGAATGTTTTTGCTATTGTAGCTCTCTTTTGCTTTCAAATGAATTGTAAGAATTGTTTCTCTAGTTCTCTTTTTTTATTTTAAAGAGAATTAAAAAAAAGAGGACAGATATAAGCAGATCAGAACAGAACAATGTAAACAACACAGTACTTCATAACAAGACAATTGGATATTAACAGTAGCTATCATAATGTCTCTTTCTTTGAAATAGTTGAGCTTGGCTTTATACACAATAATGTCAAACATAGCAAAATAGAATAAAACCACTCGAGAATGAAAGTATTGCAAGGCATTCTGAACCAAATAACTGAAGATCAACAATGGCTACTTTATTATCTCATTTTCAATAAAAGTTTGTTTATACTATCATACATATTGAAATCCAATAAGACACAATATGCTAGAACCAATGGTAACAGAAAACAAAAGCATGGTAGGAGTTCAGAGCAAGATGATATTAAATCAACAATAGCTGCCATATTGTCTTGTCTTCAAAGCAACTATTCATACCATCACATATAATAAGATCAAACAAAACAGAATAAAACCATTCTAACCAATGAATGAAAACATAAGACTTCAAAGCAATATAATGGTGAACCATAATTATCATAAAATGTTATGTACTCTTACCATTTCTTACGCGAGGGAGACTATATGGTATTTATACATGTGAGTTTGATTTATTTCACTTATCAGTATGGATTCAAGTTGCGTCCATCTATTTATAACTATCTCAATGTGATCATTCTTTATAGCTGAGTAGTATTCCATTATATAAAAGTGCCACAATTTTTTTATCCATTCCTCAATTGATGGGCATTTAGGTTGTTTCCAAGAACTGGCTATTACAAATTGTGCTGGTATAAACATGGGTGCACATATATCACTGTGGTAACATGTTTTCAGCTCTTCTGGGAATATGACTAAGAGTGAAATAGCTGGGTCAAATGGCACCGCCAACCCTAGCTTTTTGAGGAATCTCTAGACTGACCTCCACAGTGGTTGCACCAGTCTACACTCCCACCAACAGTGCAGAAAAGTTCGTTTCTCCCCACAGCCTCCCCAGCGTTTGTTGTTGGTAGTTTTGTTGATCCTGGCCATTTTTACTGGAGTGAGATGGTATCTGAGTTTGGCTTAAATTTGCATTTCTCTAATGACCAATGATGATGAAAGGTTTTTCATGTATTTATTTGCCATTCATATTTCTTCATCTGAGAACTGTGTGTTCATCTCAGATGTCCACTTTTGGATTGGGTGTTTGAATTTCGGGGGTCTGATTTTTTAAAATTCTTTATAAGTTCTAGACAGAAGTCCTTTGTCTGAGGGATTGTTGACTAAGATTTTTCCCAGTTTGTGGGTTTTCTTTTCACTCTGCTGGAGATTTCTTTTGACGTGCATAAATTCTTTAATATGATGTGTCCCCAGTTATTGATTCTGGGAAGTATTTCCCGTGCAATTTGGTTCTTGCTCATGAATTCTCTACCAATGCCTATGTCTTCACGATTTTTACCTACTTTGTCTTCCAACAGATTTAGTATTTCTGTTTTTATATTTAGATTTTTGATCCATTTACATTTTAGTTTCGTACATGGTGACAGGCATGGGTCTAATTTTAGTTTTCAGCATATGGAGAGCCAGTTTTTCCAGCATCATTTATTAAAGAGACTATCGTTCTTCCGGTGAACGTGTTTGGCCCCGTTATCAAAGACAAGGTGGTTGAGTGTCTTTGAGGTTGTATCTTCTAGTCTATTCCATTGATCTTCAGGTCTTTTTTCCAATACCATGCTGATTTTAATACAGTAGCTTTGTAGTATAATCTCAAGTCAGGCATTGTGATGTCTCCTGGCTTGGCTTTGCTTGTTAGAATTGCCTTTGCTATTCTAGGTCTCTTCTAGTTCCAGATGAACTTTAGGAGTGATTTCTCTAGATCTATGAGGTAAGTTAGTGGCATTTTCATTGGGATTGCATTTACTCTGTATAACAATTTTTGGAGAATGGCCATTTTCACAATATTTTTTCTTCCTTTCCATGAATAAGGGATATATTTCCATTTACTGAGGTTCTCTTTGATTTCCTTTTTTAGGGTATTATAATTTTTTCCTATACAATGCTTTTTACATCTTTCATTAGATTAATTCCTAAGTATTTCATTTTTTGGATGCTAGTGTAAAGGGTGTGACTTCTCTTTTTTCTGTCTTGGTGATTTTGTTGGTAGTGTATAAGAAAGCTATTGATTTTTGAGTATTTACTTTGTATCCAGCTACATTACTGAATTTATTATATCTAGGAGTCTTTCAATGGAGTTTTGGTGGTCATCTATGTAGAGTGTCATGTCATCTGCAAATAATGATAATTTAACTTCTTTTCCTATATTTACTCCTTTTATTTCTCTTTCTTGTCTAATTGCTCTGGCTAGTATTTCCAGTACTGTGTTGAATAGGAGCAGTGATAAGGGACATCCTTGTCATGTTCCTGATTTCAACGTAAAGGCTTTTGGTTTTTGGCCATTTAATATGATACTGGCTGTTGGTTTGTTATAGATGGCCTTTATCATAATGAGGTAAAGACCATCTATTCCAATTCTCTGTAAGGTTCTTATCATGAATGGGTGTTGGATCTTATCAAAAGCTTTTCTGCATCTATAGAAATGGTCATGTGATTCTTACTTTTGGCTCTGTTGCTATGGTGGATTACATTTATTGATTTACGTATGTTGAAACATCCCTGCATGCCTGGGATGAATCCCACTTGGTCATGGTGTATAATCTTCTTGATGATTTGCTGCATCCTATTTGCCAGTATTTTATTGAGAATTTTTGCAGCTATGTTCATTAGGGAGATTGGCTTGTAGTTCTCATTTTTAGTTGGGTCTTTCTCAGGTTTTGGTACTAGAGTGATATTTGCTTCCAGGAATGACTTAGGGAGAATTACTTCCTTTTCAGTTTAATTGACGAGTTTGAGGAGTGTCGGCATTAAGTCTTCCTTATATTTCTTGTAGAATTCCACAGTGTATCCGTCTGGGCCTGGGCTCTTTTTTGTTAGTAGGGACTTGATTACATTTTCAATTTCATTAATAGAAATTGGGTTATTCAGCAGTTTTACATCTTCTTGATCCATGTTTGGTGGTTCATCTGCTTCTAGGAATCTGTCCATTTCTTCTGTGTTATCGAACCTATGAGAGCAGAGGTTTTCAAAATAGTTGTTGATGATCTTCTGTATTTCCACAGGGTCGGTAGTGATTTCACCTTTTTCATTCTGTATTGCGTGAATTTGAGTCTTTTCTTTCCTTTTTTAAATTAGGTTGGCTAGGGGCTTATCAATTTTATTTATTCTTTCAAAGAATCAACTCTGATTCATTGATTCTTTGTATTGCTTTCTGAGTCTCTATTGCATTAATTTCTGCTCTGACCTTTATAATTTCCTCCCTTCTTTTGGATTTGGGCTTGGCTTGCTCTTCTTTTTCTAGATGTTTGAGGTGTAATATCAGGTTGCTTATTTGTGTTCATTCTATTTTCCTTATGTGGGAACTCAGTGCAATAAATTTTCCTCTGAGCACTGCTTTCATTGCATCCCACAGGTTCCGGTAAGTTGTATTTGTATTTTTGTTTGCTTTAGATATTGCTTAATTTCTTCTTTAATTTCCTCTGTTATCCAGTGATTGCTGAAGATTGTATTATTGAATTTCTATGTGTTTGTTTGGTTTTTGCAGTTACTTTTATTATTAATTTCTTGTTTCATGGCTCTATGATACAATAACATGTATGGGATAATTTCAGTTCTTTTGCTTTTACTTAAATATGTTCTCTGGGTTAGTATAAGGTCTGTTTTAGAGAATATCCCATATACTGCTGAGAAGAATGCATATTTTGATGTTTTTGGATGGAATACTCTTTATGCATCTGTCAAATCCATTTGTTCACAGGTGTGATTCAGTTCTAATATTTGTTTGCTGATTTTCTGTCTAGTTGATCTATCTCTGTGTGTCAGTGGTGTGTTAAGGTCTCTTGTTACAATTGTGTTATTGCCTATTTGATTTTTCATTTCTGTTAATATTTGCTTTGTGTAGCTGGGTGCTCTGGAATTTCGTGCATATATATTTATGATTGTGATCTCTTCCTCTTGCAGTTTTCTCCTACTAGTATGTAGTGACCTTCTTTATCTCTTTGGACCATTCTTGGTTTGAAGTTCACATGGTCTGCAAACAGAATAGCTACCTCTGCTTTTTTTTTGAGTTCCTATTGCATGGAGTATTGTTTTCCATCCTTTTATTTTCAGTCTGTGAGTTTCCTGGAAGGTTCTGAGATATGATAGTAGTCCTACTTGTTTTTAGGTTCCCATTGTGTGGAATATTGTTTTCTGACCTTTGATCTTCAACTGTGGGTTTCTTTTTATGTTAAATGTGTTTCTTACATACAGAAAAATGTTGGATTTTATTTCTTGATCCATTCTGCTGATCTGTGTCTTTTTTTATGTTAGAAAGAGGAAAGCCAGAAAGAAAAGCAAAAGTCATAAACAACAACAGCAAACTCAAAACAATAACAGCATAGGTTTTCAAAACAGAATGAAAGAAATTTAACAATGGTTATATTGCATATTGTTCTCTTTTTTCAAAGAAAGAAAAGAAAATTAAAGAAAAAGAAGGGTACAGAAATACCGAATTAGAAAAATTTAACATCATAGAATCGCTAGTTGATACATTCCTTATCATTGTCTTAAAAAATAGTTGCCAAAGTCACAAAATCAAAGCAAAAATAGTGGTAGACACTGAAACATTGACAGTGCAAAACCTTTTGTTCAATGTTTCAACAAAAATTCAGTAATATAACATGATAACTAAACAGATATTAGACTTAAAAAGCAATAGGAGGAAAAGAAATTCTCTAAAGGATATAACTGTATGCATAATTAAGTGTGTAAGATTGATAACCCTCTTGATAAGTGTTTGTTGGATCAGTGAACTGTTTGTAGCCTCACTGTTTGAATGTCCACTTTGTATGCTTTAATTTTGTAACTTGAACAACTATATCCAAGAAGACAATATGTAATTTATCAACTAGTGATTTCCTACTGTTTATTTTTTTGAAATTCTGTACTTTCTACCCTTTTTTGTTTTGCTTTATTCCCCCTCTCTTTAAATAAAAAAAAGAATAAAACCATTCAAGAGAAAAAAAAAGAAATTCATTAATATGGTCATCTATATCTTACACACTATACATACCATTATACTCTTCAGAGCCATTTCCTTGCCTTTCAGTTTTAATATATGTATTATACTTTTAGGATTATATTATTCTGTCAGTTTGTATTATTTTTTACACTAGAGAGACAATGTGATATTTACTAATGTGAGTCTTATTTCACTACTGAGGATATTTTTAAGTTCCCTCCATTTACCTATAAAGGCATCAAGATCATCCTTTTTATACCTTAGTAGTATTCCATTGTATAAAAATACCACATTTTTTTTATCCATTCTGCAATTGATGGGAATTTTGGTTGTTCTAAGATTTAGCTATCACAAATTGTACTGCTATGAACATGGGTGCACATATATCTCTGTGACATGACCTTTTTAGTTTTTCTGGGAAAATATCCAGGAGGGTAATAGCTGGATTGAATGGAACCTCCAATCCTAGTTTTTTAGGAATCTCCATACTGATTTCCATAGTGGTTGCTGCAGTGTGCACTCCCACCAACAGTGGAAGTATTCCTTTTTCTCCACATCCTTGCCAGCATTTGTTACCAGTTGTTTTCTTGATGGCAGCCATTCTTTCCAGAGTGAGATGAAATCTAAATGCTGTTTTAATTAGCATTTCTTGAATGACCAGTCATGGTGAACATTTCTTCATGAATTTATTTGCCATTTGTGTATCTTTATCTGAGAACTGTATATTCATCTCTGATGCCCATTTTTGGAGAGGGTGTTTGAATTTGGGGGGTTTGATGTTTTTCAGTTCATTATATGTTTGAGATATAAGTCCTTTGTCTGATGGGTTGTTAGCTAGAATTCTTCCCATTCTGTGGTTTTTCTTTTCATTTTGTTGGTGATTTCTTTTGAATTGTAGAAGCTTTTTAGTAATATGGGACTCCAGTTGTTGATTCTTTGAAGTATTTCCCATGTACTTTGTGTTTTATTCATGAATTTTTTGCCTGTACCCTATGTCTACCTTGTTCTCCAGTAGATTTACTTTTTCTGTTTTAATGTTTAGCTCCTTGATCCATTTTGTCTTTAGTTTATGGTGATAGGCATGGACTGACAGAATGGATCAAGAAACAGGAATCCACCATATGCTGTACACAAGAAACATGTCTGAGTCAAAAAGAAACTCATAGGCTAAAAGTCAAAGGATGGAAAACAGTATTCCATGCAAGAAGAACCCAGAAAAATGCAGGGTAGCTGTTCTATTTGCAGACAAAGTGAACTTCAAACCTAAAATAATGAAAGGAGATAAAGAAGGCCACTACATACTTGCAAGTGGAAAACTATAAGAGGAAGAACTAACAATTACAAATATATATGCAACAAATACAAGAGCACCCAACTATATAAGACAAACACTAATAGACATGAAAAATCAAATACACATGAACACAATTGTAATAGGAGACCTTAACACCCTACTGTCACAAAGAGATAGATTAACTAGACAAAAAGTCGTCAAAGAAATATCAGAACTTAATTGCACCTGTGAATGAAGAGACTTAGAGGATGTTTACAGAGTATTCTACCCAACCAAATCAGAATATACATTCTTCTCAGCTGCACATGGGACATTCTCCAAAATAGACCATATATTAACTCATAAAACATTCTTTTTTTTTTTTGTGGTACCAGGGATTGAACTCACGACCTTGTGCTTGCCAGGCAGGCGCTTATGCCACTGAGCTAAATCCCCAACCCTCATAAAACATTCTTAAGTAGATGCAAATGGAGTGAAATTATCCCATGCATAATATCTGATCATAGTGCACTAAAATTGGAAATCAATGGCAAAAAACTGCAAAACCTGCATAAATACATGGAAATTAAATAACAACCTTATGAACAATTAGTGGGTTACAGATGAAATTAAAGAAGAAATAAAACAATGCCTACAATACAATGAAAATGCAGGCACAACATACTGTAACCTATGGGACACAATGAAAGCAGTCCTAAGAGGATAATATATAGCAATAATTAGTAATCAATAAAATGGAACAAGCACAAATAAATAACCTAATGGTACATCTCAAGCTTCTAGAAAAGGAAGAGCAAGTCAAACCCAAAGCTCATAGAAGAGAGGAAATTGTAAAGATTAGAGCAGAAATTAATGCAATTAAAACAAAAAAATACAAAAAATTAACAAATCAGCTGGATTTTTGAGAGAATAAACAAAAGTGATAAACCTCTAGCCAATCTTATCAAGAAAAACAAAGAAAAAACTCAAATTCACACAGTAAGGCCTGAAAAAAGGAAATTACTACAGATCCCATGGAAATTCAAAAGATCTTGAACACCTATGTTGAAAACCTCTATTTACATAGGGTGGAAAACACAGAGGAAATGGACAGATTTCTGGAAACATAGGAACTACCAAAGCTCAATCAAGAAGATATAGCAATTTTGAATAACTCACTATCAGCTCCTGCAATTGAAAATGTGATTAAAAACTTATCAACAAAGAAAAGCCCAGGTCCAGATGGATTCACAGCTGATTTCTATAAGAAATTTAGAGACGATTTAATGCCAACACTCCTTAAACTCTTCAATGAACTTGAAAGAAAAATAGTCCTCCGTAAATCATTCTTGGAGGCAAGTATTACCCTGAGAGCAAAACCAGAGAAAGACCCAACCAAAAAGCAGAACTATAGATAAATTTCACTAATGAACATTGATGCAAAGATTCTCAATAAAATACTGGCAAATAGAATGCAGCGAATCATCAAGAAGATTATACACCATGACCAAATGGGATTTATTCCAGGAATGCAGGGATGGTTCAACATACGCAAATCAGTGAATGTAATACACCATATCAACAGAGCCAAAAATAGAAATCACATGATCATCTCAATAGATGCAGAAAAAGCATTTAATAAAGTTCAACACCTTTTCATGATAAAAACTGTACAGAAACTTGGAATAGATGGTATGTACCTCAATCTCATAAAGGCCATCTGTGAAAAATGAACAGCCAACATTATACTAAATGGACAAAAACTGAAAGCCTTCACTCTAAAATCAGGAACAAGACAAGGATGTGCACTATCACCACTCCTTTTCAATATACTTCTAGAAATATTAGCCAGAGCAGTCAGACAAGAGGAAGAAATACAAGGCATAAAAATAGGAGAAGTTAAATTATCATTATTTGCAGATGACATGATACTGTACCTAGAAGACCCCAAAAACTGCATTAAAAGACTATTAGCGGTAATAAACATATTCAGCAGGGTAGCTGTATACAAAGTCAACACTGAAAAATCAATAGCATTCCTTTACAGAAACAAAAAACTCACCGAGAGAGAAATCATGGAAATATGACCTTTCACAATAGCATCACCTTTCACAGTAGCATCTAAATACTTAGGAATCAACCTAAACAAGAATGTAAAAGATCTATATGCTTGAAATTATGCTACTCTAAAAAAGGAGATTGAAGAGGATATTAGAAAATGTAAGGATATTCCTTGCTCTTGGTTAGGAAGACCCTACATTGTGAAAATGGTCATACTCCCAAAACTGTTATGCAGATTCAGTGCAATCCCAATTGAGATACCATCAACATACCTTACAGATCCGGAGAAAAAACTCCTCAAATTCATTTGGAAACAGAAGAAAACTAAAATAGCAAAAGCAGTTCTGGGCAACAAAGGCAAGACAGGAGGCATCTCAATTTCTGACCTGAAACTATACTACAAAGCAACAATAATAGTCAGCATGGTACTGGCAAAGAAATAGACCTCAGGATCAATGGAACAGATTAGATGATACAAATACTATTACAAAGACTCTCAGCTGCCTTATGTTTGACAAAGGGGCTAAACATATTCACTGGAAAAAAAGATAGCCTCTTTTATAAATGGTATTGAAAAAAATTGGCTTTCCACATGCCGAAGACTGATCTGTGTCTTTGATTGGTGAGTTAATGCAGTTTACATTATTATAATTGATAGATACTGATTTATTGCTCTCATTGTATGAATTTTTGTTGGTATTTTGCTTTCTTTTGCTTCTATTTAATTGCTTGCCCTAGATAATGTATTTCTTTTATTGAACCCTTTGGCATTGTTGTTAGCTTCATTATCTCCTCCTTTGATATCCTAGAGTGTGGTTTGGTGGTCATGAATTTTTTCCTTTCTTCTTTTTTTTAAGTAATGTAAGCATCGTAGTTCCTCATTAGTTTGAAAGATAATTTGTAGGATAGAACAGCCTGGATTAGAACTTGTTCTTTAAAAGCTTGAAAGAGTTTATTCCATGCTCTTCTTGACTAAGGTTTGTGTAGAGAAATCTTTTGTAATTCTGGTAAGTTTTCCTTTGTAAGTGAGCCATCCATCTAGTAGCTTTTAAGATCCTGTCCTCGTGTTGTATTTTTGATTTTGTAATTATTATGTGGTATTTTTTTGGTATGTGTTCATGGCTGTTTGTAATTACATGTGCTTGAGTTAACTCTATGTTAAAGTCTTTTTCCATGCCTGAAAAATTTTCTCTATTGCTTTGGTAAACAGGATGCCCTTTGTGATGTCTTCTGATTTTTTGTTAATTCCAGTTACTTTTTATTAGACTTCTTTAAGTCATCTAGGAGCTGTTGGACCTATTTCTCATGTTCCTTAGTTGGTTTTAAGATATCTCATTAGTCAATGATCACAAACATCTCCTCTAAGTCTAACGCTTTTTGTACTGGTTACTTTTGCTACCAATACTTTTAATTATCTTTTTAATCTGATTTCTGTTTGGAAATATCTTATGAACTCCCATTCTCATTTGTGCTGGGCATTTATGTTTTGGATCTCTAATCTAGTAACTGTTTATTAGTGTCTTTTCTAGACTCACTGGTCATTTGTCTCATGGTCATTGTGGTTACTTATGTTCTTTTTTAATTTTAAAAAGAAAGAAAACAAAAGAAAAACAAATAGCAAAAGAGATAAACAATAGCAAAACCAAAACAATAACAATATAGGTTTTCAAAACAGAAGGAAAGAAATTTCACATTGGTTGTTATATTGCATATTGTTATCTTTTTTCAAAGAAAGAAAAGAAATTTAAAAAATAGAAAAACAGAAAAAGGTAGAACTATATAGAATTAAGAAAATTAACATCATAGAATTGCTAGGTGATATATTACACATTGTTGTCTTAAAATAGTTGTGAAAGTCACAAAATTAAAGCATAAATACTGGCTGGACAATCAAACACTGACAATGCAAACCCTTCTGTTCAATGATCCAACAGAAATTCAGTAATATGGTCATCTATCTTACACATTATACATACCGTTATACCCTTTAGAGCATTTTCCATCCCTTTCACTTTTATAATATGTATTATACTTTTTGGGTCCCATTATTTTGTCAGTTTTTATTATTTTTTATACTAGAGAGACAATGTGATATTTACTAATGTGAATAAAATACAAACCGCATGGGAAATACTTCAAAGAATCAACAACTGGAATCTCATATTACTAAAATGTTTCTGCACTTCAAAAGAAATCACCAACAAAGTGAAAAGAAAACCCACAGAATGGGAAGAATTTTTTCCAACAATCCCTCTGACACAGGACTTATGTCCAGAACGTATAAAGAATTGAAAAACAACCCCCCCCCCAATTCAAAGGCCCTCTCCAAAAATGAGCATTGGAGATGAACACACATTTCTCAGATGAAAATATACAAATGGCAAATAAATACATGAAGAAATGTTCACCATGACTGGTTATTCAAGAAATGCAAATTAAAACAGCATTGAGATTTCATCTCATGCCCGGAAGAATGGCTGCCATCCAGAAAACAACTGATAACAAATATTGGCAAGGATGCAGGGGAAAAAGGAACACCTCCACACTGCTGGTGGGTGTACAGATTGATGCACCCACTGTGGAAATCAGTATGGAGATTCCTCAAAAAACTAGGATTGAAGGTTCCATTCAATCCATCTATTCCTCTCCTAGGTATTTTCCCAGAAAAATTGAAAAGGTCATGTCACAGAGATATATGTGCACTCACATTCATAGCACAATTGGTGATAGCTAAATCTTGGAAACAACAAAAATGCCCATCAACTGCAGAGTGGATGAAAAAATGTGGTATTTTTATACAGTGGAATACTACTCAACTATAAAAAGGATGATCTTGAGGCCTTTATAGGTAAATGGAGGCAATTTGAGATTATCCTCACTAGTGATTACTTATGTTTTAATTAAATTCACTGACAGAACTGTTTTACCTACCTTTATACTCTTTTAGACCTATTGTTGTGTAGTTCATGATTTTCTGTCTCTCATTTATTCCTGTTGTGATTTTTGGTAAGTAGAGGGAGTATTTGGTGGTATTTTGTTGAGTTGGTTTCTCAGGTTTTTTTGTTTTGTTTTGTTTGTTTTGTTTTTTGGTGTTAGTTCTTCTGATTTCTTTGGTCCATTTCCCTGTTTATACTCCCTCTCTCCAGGAAATTCAGGTATTGTCATAGAGAGAAAACCAGTGTCCAACTATTACAATGTTACCTTGTCTGTGGCAGTAAATTCAGGAAAAACATTCAACTGGATATTGATAAACCCTAGTAACCACGCACGAACAGCCCTTTACCAAAACAATGAGGAGTCTGATTTTAGTGAAACAAGTAGGCTGCTCTTATACTTACAGTAATTCAGAACATTGATTTCTGCAGGATGTTGGCTACAGTCCCACAGTTCAAACATACCACTAGGTTAAACGCCTCCTTCTTCAGGGCTGACCTGTGTGATGATTACTAACACCAAAGCTGGCCTTCTATAACAGAATACAGGCCCTGTGATTTCTTGGATTAAGATTAAATGTCCCAGTGCATCTGACAAGATTCTTGTTTAGATTTTACCCCTCTCAAAGCCTATGTCCCAAAGCTATCTTTACCAGTCTCTGTAGAAGATGTCACTTTAGTCCTCAAGTGAGACTCTCCTCCTGGGTGTTGGTCTCTTCAATCAGGTCTGTCTGTTGTCATTTTCATTGTACTGTGTCCATAGAAAACTCAGGGATTGAAGGTGGGTTGTACAGTTTCCAAGTTGTGTGGCCATGGTTGACTGCTGGGTGAGAGGTGGGTGCTTCCCTGGTGGTTCTGGTCTTTGGTGTGATTCCCTGTTGGACCATGGCATTAACTGGAGGTGGGGAGCTATATTATTTTTAAATGATATTAATGTTTCTATGAGTTTTACTATCTTTGAAAGTATAGTCAACTCAGCTCTTTATAAAATCTAGTTTGCCTTTTGTTTTTCATCCTAATGTGTTTTTTAATTTAAAAGTTTATGTCATTTCCATTTTTTTGATTAATTGCTTAATTAGATATATTTTGAAAAATTCCTAACTACAATCCTTACTATAAAGCAGGAATTAACATTGAATCTCAGTTAGAAATGGAGTTTCACATTTAGGGAGTGAAAAAGATGGCAGATCGATAGCATGGTAGAGAGCCTCTCTGAGAAAAACAACTGAGATGCTAGAATTTAACACCATGGAGAAGACCAGATGAAAGGAGAGGGATTCTCATAACCCAGGAAGAAACTGAGGGAAAAGAAAAAAAAAAAAGAAAAAAAGCGGGGAGGGAAATGTGGATGGAGCGCTGGAGCTGGTCCTGTGCTGCACTGGGCAGAGAGCTAGATCTGGACACGCTCCCATTGACCTGGTCCCACACTGTACTGGGTGTGTCTTGGAGTTGGGTGACTCATGATTGAGCTGAGGTCGCGATCCTGCTGAGATTGGGGATTGGTGAGCCCGAGACCCTTGGCAGGAGGAGGCGCTGCAACAGGGAGTGGAACCAGTGAGAGCTGCACTGACTCGTGGTGAGTATTGGGAACTGGGTCCCCCAAAAGGGGTTGACAACATATTGGAGTTGGGCAGGATAAGCAACTGCAGCAGCATCAGTTGGCTGCTCCTGGCCCAAAGCAGACTGGTAAGATCTGCTTGGGCTGGGCCATGCCCCTGGTCAGGACCCAGTAGCCAGGGACAGAACTGTCCTGAACCTGTGACATATGCAGGGCACAGACTAACGTGCTGAAGGCACTCAGTGGTTTACTGGCTTAGAGAAGAGGGGCCAGCCCATATCACCCCTGAGTGCACATCCCAGATCAACAGCAAACTGAAGAGTGCAACAATCCCCTAGCCAATATGCTTCAAAAAAACTGTAAGCAATATGGAAAGGACCTGAAACCTCCACCATACACCTGTCTGAAAGAAACCAGAAATATGACAAGAGAAAGAAACAAGAAAATGTCTCCAGCTGCTGACCCAGGGAAAATAAGTCCAGGAGAGGTAAATATGGAAGAGATCAAGGGCGGCAAGCATGCAATATTGGATATGTCCTCAACAGAAATAAAGAAATACCTCTGTGACCTCATTGTAGAATTTAAATCTGAAATTCTAACTCAGGTGAAGCAAGATACAAGAAAATTAATAAAAGAAATGCTAAGCATTTCTCAAGAAGACACAGATGCAAGAATGGAGGAACCTAGAAAAAAGGAGAAAAACCTTTGATGAAGAATATAAACAAAATATAGAATACATGAAACAGATCCCAAGAGAATGCCAGGAAATTAAAAACTCCATTGAAAACTGGCAAAATTTCTTGACAGAAACTAAAGACAGACTTTCAAAACTGGAAGATAGATTTGCAAGGTATGATTGCAAAATGAAAGATCTCTTAAAAATAACAAGGAACCAGGAAGTAACAATACAAAGGCTAGAAGACAAGAAGATCTATAACTTAAGAATAATAAACATGAGTGCAGAAGCAGGGGCAAATACAAATGAAATAAAAGGGTACTCACAGAAATAATTAAGGAAAACTTCCCAAGCACAGGAAAAGGCCAGCCAGCTACAACCAAAACAGATCTATACCCAGACATATAATAATCAAGATCCCAGAAACTCATTACAAGAACAGAATATTAAAAGCTGTCAGAGAAAAGAAACAGATCACCTATAAGGGAAAACTCATCAAAATCACAATGGACTTCTTGACACAAACTATCAAATCAAGAAGAGCTTGGAGTGAAATATTCCAAGCCCTGAAAGAAAATAACCTCCAACCCAGATTGATGTACCCTGCAAAACTGTCTCTCAAAATTAATGGAGAAACAAGATGTTTCCATGATGAGGAGGAACTGGGGGAATTTGTGACCACAAATCCAACCCTACAATAACTACTGAGAGAGAGAGAGAGAGAGAGAGAGAGAGAGAGAGAGAGAGAGAGAGAGAGAGAATCACCAGGATTCCAGGAACAATGGCAGAAAGGCCTCAATGAATGGGGCAGTAAGTGGAATGAAGGAGAAAAGTAAACAACAATGACAGAAAAATAGCATAGCAGAAATGAAGCAGAGAAAATTGGCTATAGTTTGATTCTATTCTGTTCCAGTCTGTCTACTCATACTAGATTTAAAAGCACAGACAGCTACCCCCAAAATAACAGGATATGCTACGGTAAATATCCTTAATTCCCTATTAACTTAAACTGAAGCCTTGTATTACTTACACTTTCTATGACTGATCTTAGTTGAATCTGGTTTGTTAGATCACTGTTTTGTCTTGACTGATTTTATTCAAATCTGGTATGCTTGATAGCATCAAGTCTGAGAGTAGAGGCAACTATTCTGGAGATGACAAGATTCAACAGGATACCCACTCTGGTTGGACTATTATTAACTGCTTTTGAAGTCATATAATGTCTCTGATGTTTTGTTTTTATTAATATTGCTATGTACTGCCATGTCCAATTATACTATGCCCGATGATATAGAAGATTCTATTGAAGATAACAAGAGACATCATAGTAACTTCTGCAGATCACCTAGTATTGTGGTTCTGTATGACTTTTGTTTTGTGTTTTTCTAGGAATTTGCTTTGTTGTTTTGATTTGTTCTTCCCTCTAATATAGAAAGGATAGGTATATATGTAGAGGTTCATACATGCATAGAATTTCTAAACAGTTTATGAGAATTGATTATAGTTATTATAAAAAAAGAGGAAAAGAAAGTATTCTAAAGGATATAGCCATGTATGTTTAAGTGTGTAAGATTTGTAATCAAATTACTAAGTTTCTGTTGGATAAGTGAACAGAACTGGTTGAAGTCTCACTGTTTAAATATGTAGTTTGTATGCGTTACTTATGTAACTTGAACAACTACTTCTAAGAGGAAAATATGTAATTGTCAACTAGTGACTTCTTTTTTTTAAAATTATGCATTATTTCTCCCCTTTTTGTTTTTTTTTCTTTAAAAGAAATGGAGTTTCATTTGATACTTTCTTGTAAGCACATTAATTATCAATAGCATGTAAGATTTCATGTATTTATTGTTTTAAATGTAGATTCTTTGACTAGAGAGGCACATTTTCTTTATTCATCTGTTGATAGATACATAGGTTGCTTCTATTATTTAGCTATTATGAATTGTGCTGCTACAAATTGAGTATGCATGTATCATTATAACATAATATCTTTAACATGTTCTTTCTTTTGTAAAGATACTTGGAAGGGAAATAGCTAAGTCAAATGCAATTTTTAATTTAACTTTTAAAAGAGTATGCATACTGATTTTCATTGTGATGTGGTAGTTTACACCCCACTAACAAAGTGAAAGGGTTTTTTTTCCCTAGAGCTGTGTCCACATTTGTTATTATTTGATTTTCTTAATGATACACATTCTTTCTGGAGTCAAATAGAATTTTTATTTTAATTTGCAAAATAATTTTAATAAATTAAAATTTTATTTTAATTAGCCAAAGTTAAATATTTTTGAATTTATTTTATTTATTAGTACATATTTATTATATATGATGTTCACATTCATTGTAGGGAATTTGTTCTTGTACATAATCTTTCTTAATTTTTTCCTTCCCTTTGCCCTTTAACTCTTCTTCCCCTCCTTACTTATACAAGCTTTGTTTCCTTTTTCATTTCAGTCTCTTTTTAAATCCCTTCTTTCCTTCCAGTTCCCTTGTTCCTTTCCCATTTGAACAATTTCTTAGTATTTCCTGGTTCTTTATTTATACAAGAGAAACAATGTGATATTTAAACTTGAGTCCGATTTATTTTCCCTTAAAATTATGGTTTTAAGGTGTATCCATTTACCTAAAAATATTCAAGTTTATTCTTCTTTGTGATAACAAAGTATTCAATTGCATATAAATACCATATTTTGTTTATTTTATCTGTTGATGGGTATAAGGGCTATCTCCAAGATTTAGTTATTATAAATTACAATATTATGAACATGGGTTTGCATGTACTCTGTGGTAAAAGTTAAACATTTTTTTCATGTATTTGCTGGTCATTTGTACTTCTTCTGATTCTTTAGTTGCTCATCTTTTATTTTAGGATATCTCATATTTTGAGTTTGTGTTGGTTACTTTTCTCTCGTTGAGACAAAATATCTGACACCCAAAATTAGGGAAGGAAAGGTTTATCTTACAGTTTTGGAGGTTTCAGTCCATAATCAGCTACCTCCAAGGCAGGGTGGCATGGCACTGGATCAGCACTTCCAAGTTAGCAGCCAGAGCAAAAGGAGCAAAAACAAGCCTCTTTTCCTCCCTTACATTGTATACAGCCCACCCTACTACTCCAGGGCAGTGTAACACTCACAAACTCTCTGTGTCCTCCTCTTGCACAGGATGAGGATATTTATAAGGAAAGGTCCTTGCACCCTACTGAGTATCTCAGTAAAACTTTTAAACTTCTCAAGTTGACACAATGTATCAACCATAACAGAGTTCTTTATATAATATAGATATCAGTGCTTTGTCTGAGGAATAGCTGCCAAATAGTTGTGCCATCCTATAAGTTGTACGCTCTGTTGTTTTCTTTGCTATGCAGAATCTTTTAAAATCAGTGTAATTCTCATTATTGATTCTTAACATTATTTCTTATTTGAGTAGTGTTTTGTATCTAAAATTTATCTGTGCCTATGTTTTCATTGGTACAAGTAAATTTACATATTTTTTGCCCAGCATATTTCAGCATTTTATCTTTTTCCAGCAGATTTAGTGTTTCTGTTTCAAAATCTAGGGATTTACTCCATTTTTAAAAATTTGGTGAGAAATATGTATCTTGATTGAATCTTCATGTGTGTTTGATCAGATTTTTCAGAATCATTTGCTATAGAGGCTACCTTTCTTTTTAAATTGTTTATTGCTACAATTTAGATATGCATAGTGATCACATTCATGCTAAGGAATTTGAGGCCGGGTATAGTGATGTACCCCTATAATCCCAGTATGTCGAAGGTGAGACCCGAGGATTGCTGTGCTTAAACCAGCCTGGGCTATAAAGGGAGTTCAAGACTTGCTTGAAGTACAAAGTGAAACTCTGCCTCAAAAAGATGAAAAGAAAAAACAAAGGATAGGGAATTTGTACCTGTAAATGATATACAAGTATCTCAATTCCTTTTCCCCCATTCTTCAATCTTTCCCTTTCTTTAACCTCCCTCCACTTCCTTATTCACAAAGCTTTGTTTCCATTTTATTATTTTTCTGCTCATTTTTTTTTCTTTTCACTTCCACCACCCACCTTAATTCCCCTTTACTTTTGAATAATTCCTATTTCACAATATCTATGATATCTTTTGATTTATTTACACTTTAAATTTCTTTCATCAGAGAGACAATGTCATATTTACATGTGTGTGTCTGATTTATTTCACATAAAATTATAGTCTTATGTTCTATGCCTTTGCATTCCTATATACAAAAAACTCACAAAAAGAGAAATTAGGAAAACCACACCTTTCACAATAGTATGGTAAAAAACGAAGTACCCAAGAATCAATCTGAAGAAGGAAGTAAAAGATATGTACACTGAAAATTATAGTACTCTCATAAAGGACATTGAAGAGATCAGAATATGGAAAGATATCTCTTACTCTTGGGTAGGACCAACCAATGTAATAAAATTGGCCATACTCTCAAAATGGTTATACAGATTTAATGCAATCTCAATCAAAATACATACTTTACAGAGCTAGAAAAACAATCCTAAAAATAATTTGGAACCAGAAGAGATTTAGAATTTCAAAACCAATTCTAGCAACAAAGGCAAAGCAGGGGCATCACAGTTCCTGACTTGAAATTATACTACAATGCTACTGTGGTTAAAAAAAAAAACAAAAAACCCAGTATGGTACTAGCAAAAACACAACAAATCTGAGGATCAGTAGAACAGAGAAGAAAAGGTAGAATCAGTTTCAAACGCTATGTTTGAGAAAGGGGCCAAACACATTTACTGGAAGAAAAAGGTTACCTTTCCTCCAGTGTACACTTTTGGTCTTTTTGATAAAGATCTGAAGATTTAAAATGCCTGTGGTGGTTTCTGCATTTTCTGTTTTGTTCCATTAACCTACATTTGTTTTTGTGCCAGCATTATGCTGGTTTGTTTGTTTTTTGGTACCAGGGATCAAACTCACAACTGCACACTTGCAAGGCAGGTGCTTATGCTGCTGAGCTAAATCCCCGGCCCCTATCACTAGCTTTTTAATGTAACTTGAAAGTTTGGGATAGTGATGCCTCCTGGTTTGCTCTTATTGCCTAGGTTTCTTTTGTTGTATTGTGGGTCTCTTCTGAATTTTTAAAATTTATTTTATTATTATTATTATTATTTTGAAGGTAGTAAAATACAGCAGAACCAGATGGAACAAAGCCCATTGAGACAGTGTAGTGAAATTAGTACAGAACTTCACGGCAGTTTACCAGGATAAGAGTAATAGATACAATAGTATATCTCGTTTTCTTCACAGTAGTTCTTTCAATCAGGTACAGCAAAATCGAAGGAAATACCAAACTTACAAAGACAGAATATTGAATAGAGCAATACCATTAATCAGAACAGAGCAAAACAGTGATAAAAATATTTACCTTCAAAGAGATGGTAGAAGGAAATCCCTCTTATTTGCTATATTGCATATAGTCAAACTCGTAAGAGATACTCAGATCTCTAGCTCCCACTTGCTAATGGGGGTGAGGGGGGTATGGATGTTTGATTCTTAGCCCATGTGCTGGTAGGCTCACAGCTGCTTTCTAGAGTGGCGAGCTGGCTCCTTGTTTTCCCAGTGTCCCAAGTTCCAACATGGAGCGGAATTCAGGAGACGCTGATGGTTCTCACCCTGGAGTGTCCACAGCTTGCCAGGTCACAGCCACTTACCAGAGTGGTGCGCTGGCTGCTTGTTTTCCCAGTGTCCCAAGGTCTAATATGGCACAGATTTCAGGAAACGCTGATGGTTCTCACCCTGGAGCATCCACGGCTTGCCAGGCCACAGCCACTTACCAGAGCAGTGAGCTGGCCACTTGTTTTCCCAGTGCCCTGAGTTCCAACATGGCACGGAGCTCAGGAGATGCTGATGGTTCTTGCCCTGGGGTGTCCATGGCTTGCCAGGCCACAGCCACTTACTAGAGTGGTGAGCTGGCTGCTTGTTTTCCCAGTGCCCCAAGTTCCAACATGGTGTGGATTTCAGGAGATGCTGATGGTTCTCGCCCTGGATCAGCCACTTACCAGAGTCTTCTTTCTTTTTAAAAAAAAAAAAAAAATGTAAGAAGAAAAAGACTCAGAAATGAGAAACAAAAAGCGAAAAAGACAAACAGCAATAGCAAATCCAAAACAGTAACAGTATAGTTTTCAAAACAAGATGGTAGGAATTTAACAATGGTTGTAATATTGCATATTGTTATCTTCAAAAGAGTTGCTTAGATTACCAGATATAGACATGTAGCACTGATCTAATCATATGAGTATTAACTATTCTTTTCCAAAAAATAATACAATTAGTATATACAAGTTTACGTCTTTGTCACTCCTTTTCCCTATCCCAGTTACTTTTCCTCTTTGAGCAGTTTCTTACCCTTACACAGTATTTATTGTAGATTTTGGATCATATTTGCTCTTTCAGATTCTTATACTAAGGAGACAATATTGTATTTACACATGTGAGTTTGATTTATTTCACTTGTGAGTATGGTCTCAAGACTCATCTGTTTACTTATAAAAGCCTCGATGCAGTCTTTATAGCTGGGTAGTACTCCACTGTGTAAATATACATTTTTTTTTATCCATTCGATTGATGAGCAGTTGGGTTGTTTACAAGATTTGGCTATTACAAATTATGTTGCTATAAACATGGGTACACATATATCACTGTGTGGTATGATGTTTTCAATTCTTTTGGGTAAATGCCCAGAAGCAGGATAGCTGGATCAAACCGAACCTCTAATCTTTGCTTTTTGAGGAATCTCCACACTGATTTGTACAGTGGTTGGACCAGCCTACACTCCAACAGTGGAGAAGAGTTCCTTTTCCCTCTGCAGTTTGTTAATTGGTTGATTTCTTGATCTTGGGCATTCTTTGTGAAGTGAGATAGAATCTCAGTGTTGTTTTAAATTAGATTTCTTGAATGACCAATGATGCTGAACATTTTTTCATGTATTTATTTTCCATTTGTATTTTGTCATGTAAGAAGTGTGTATTCATCTCAGCTGCCCATTTTGGGATGGAGTCTTTGAATTTGGGGGGCCTGATTTTTATTAACTCTTTGTATGTTCTAGACAGAAGTTCATTATCTGAGGGACAGTTGACTAAGATTTTTTTCCCCCCTCTGTGGGTTTTTTTTCACTCTGTTGGTGATTTGACATGCAAAAACTTTTAAATAAGACTAGATACCAGGTGTTTGTTCTATGACACTTTCCCTGGAACTCTCTGCCAACCCATATGTCTTCAAGATTTTTACGTACTTTGTCATCCAGAAGATTTAGTGTTTCTGTTTTAACATTTAGATCTTTGATTTCATTTTGACTTTAGTGTACAGTGACAGACACAGGTCTACTTTTAGTTTTCAGGATATGGAAAACCAGTTTTTCCAGCACTATTTATTAAAGAGGATATCTTTCTTCCAGTGAACATGTTTGGCCCTTTTGTTGAAGAGGAGGTGGCTATGTGTATTTGTAGTTGTGCCTGTATCTTTTAATCTATTCCACTGATCTTCAGGTCTGTTTTTTTTTTGCAAGTGCCATGCTGATTTTATCCCAGTAGCTTTGTAGTATAACTTCAATTCAGGATTGTGATGCCTCCTGCCTTACCTTTGTTGCTTAGGATTGATTGCCTTTGCTATTCTAGGTCTCTTCTGGTTCCAGATGAATTTTAGGAATGATTTCTCTAGATCTGTGAGGCATACAAATGGTATTTTGACTGGAATTGCACTGAAGCTGTATAACAATTTTGGGAAAATGGCCATTTTCACAGTGTTTGTTCTTCATATCCATGAACAAGGAATGTCTTTTCATTTCCTGAAATCTTCAATTTCTTTCTTCAGAGCACTGTAATTTTCAATGTATAGATTTTTTGCTTCCTTTGTTAGGTTGATCCCTAAGCATTTCATTTTTTTGGATGCTTCTGGGAAGTATATGGTTTCCCTTATTTCTCTTTCCTTTAGTTTAGTTGTGTACAGGAATACTATTGATTTTTGAGTGTTGACTTTGTATCCAGCTACATTACTGAATTTGATTATTACATCTAGAAGTCTTTCAGGGCAATTTTTGGGGTCTTCTCTGTAGAGTATCATGTCATCTGCAAATGATAAATTAACTTCTTTCCTATTCTTTTTCCTTTTATTTCTCTTGTTTAATTGCTATTGGTAATGTTTCCAGCACTATTTAAAAGGAGTGGTGACAGTGGACATCCTTGTCCTGATTTTATGTTGAAAGTTTTCAGTTTTTTTCATATAGTAAGATGTTGGCAATTGATTTAGTGTAAGTGGCTTTCATCAGATTGTGATAGACTATCTCAATTTTCTCTAGAGTATTTTTTTAAATCATGAATGAGTGTAGGATTTTGTTCAAAGCTTTTTCTGCATCTATTGAGATGGCCATATGAATCTTGTCTTTGATCTCTTGATACTGGTGTGTTACATTTATCAACTTGCATATGTTGAATGACTGCTACATTCCTGGGGTGAATCCCACTTGATCGTCATGTATAATTGTCTTGATGATTTTTGGCATTCTGTTTGCCATGGTTTTTTTTTGTTTGTTTGTTTAAAGAGGGGGGAAGCAAAACAGAAAAAAGGATAGAAACAATACAGAATTGAAAAAAATAAACAGTAAGAAATCACTATTTGGTACATTATATATTGTCTTCTTGGATATAGTTGTTCCAGTTAAAAAATTAGAGCATACAAAGTGGACATTCAAACAGTGAGGCTGCAAACACTTCTGTTCACCAATCCAACAAAAACTTAGTAACATGGTTATCAATCCTACACACTTAAGGTTACATACAGTTATCTCTTTTAGAGCACTTTCTTTTCCTCCTCTTGCTTTTTTAAAAAATTGTTTTATTTAAAGAAAAACTTTTGAAAAGGAAAGAGGGTAGAAACAATACAAAATCTCAAAAAAACAAAAGAAAACAAAACAATGGTAACAAGTAATAATCACTAGTTGATAATTATATCCTTTCCTCTTAGATGCAGTTGTTCAAGTTATAAAACTAAAGTCCACAAAGTGAACATCCAAACAGTGAGACTGAAGTCAGTTTTACTCATCCATCCAACTAAAACTTTAGCAACATGGTTATTAATTCCACACACTCAAACATACATGCAGTTATATCCTTTAGAATATTCTCTTTTCCTTCTTTTTCCCCTTACAATAACTATAATCCATTCTTGTACACTATTTAGAAGTTCTGCACATGTATAAGTCTCTACACATATACCTAACCTTTCTGTATTAGAGGGAGAAATAAAACAAGTCAGCAATACAAATTCCTAGAGAAACATGAAATGAAAAGAACATACAAAAACACAACATTAGGTGCTCTACGGTAATGACTATGATGTCTCTAGTTATTTTCAATAAAATTGTCTATATCGTCAAATATATAAACAAAGCATTGCTTTACATTATGAATAAAATCTAAACATTGGAGACATTATAAGACTTAAGAGGCAGTTAACAATCAATCCAGAATGGGTATCCTATTGAATCCTGTCATCTTTAGAGTAGTTGCCCCTACTCTCAGACTCGACACTCTCAAGCATGCCAGATTGAAATAAAATCAGAAAGATAAAACAGTAATATAACCAATCTTCTCTGTTTTATCTCTGCCATGCTATTTTTCTGTTGTTATTTACTTTTCTCCTTGATTCCACTGTCTGCCTCTTTCTTTGAGGCCTTTCTGCTATTATTCCTGGAACCCTGGTGGTTTTCTTCTCTCTCTCTAGAATGTCCTTCAGTATTCTTTGCAGGGTTGGATTGGTGGTCAAAAACTCCCCCAGTTCCTCTTTGTTATGGAAATATCTTGTCTCTCTATTAATTTTGAGAGATGGTTTTGCAGCGTACATCATTCTGGGTTGGAGGTTATTTTCTTTCAGGGCTTGGAATATTTCACTCCAAGCTCTTCTTGATTTGATGGTTTGCATTGAGAAGTCTGCTGTGATTTTGATGCGTTTTCCTTTATAGGTAATCTGTTTCTTTTCTCTGACTGCTTTTAATATTCTGTTCTTGTGATGGATTTCTGGGATCCTGATTATTACATGTCTGGGTATAGATCTGTTTGGGTTGTAGCTGGCTGGAGTTCTATATGCCTCATTTATCTGAACTTCACTTCTGTTACCTGTGTTTGGGAAGTTTTCCTTAATTATTTCTGTGAATAGACTTTTTATTTCATTTGTATTTGTTGCTGCATCTTCATTCACATATTTTATTCTTAGGTTATAAATCCTCTTGTCTTCTAGCCTTTATATCATTGCTTCCTGTTTCCTTGTTATTTTTAAGAGATCCTTCCTTTTATGATCATACTTTGCAAATCTGTCTTCAGGTTTTGAAAGTTTGTCTTTAGTTTCTGTTAAAAGGTTTTGCCATGTTTCAATGGAGTTTTTTAATTTCCTGATATTCTCTTCAGATCTGTTTCATATATTCTAGATTTTGTTTATATTCTTCATCAAAGGCTTCTCTCCTTTCTCTGGGTTCCTCTATTCTTACATTTGTTTCTACTTGAGGATTACCCAGGACTTCTTTTATTAGTCTTCTTAAATCTTGTTTCACCTGAGTTAGAATTTCAGATTTAAATTCGTCGATGAGGTCACGGAGGTATTTCTTTATTTCCGATGAGGCTGTCTCTGTCATTACAGGTTTGCTGCTCTCAACCTCCTCTGCATTTACCTCTGTTGAACTCACTTTCCCTGTTTCCACAGTTGGGGCCTTTTTGCTCTTTCTCTGTCTTGTCATGTTTTCGGCCCCCTTCAGATGGGTGGGTGGTGGAGGTCTCTGGGCCTTTCATTTTGCTTACAGTTTTTCTGCAGCACACTTGCTAGGGAAGTACCGCCACTCAGTCTGCAGGAGATCTGTGAGTTGCAGGCTGGGAGCTGGCTCCTCCCCCTATGCCAGTCAAGTAGTTAATTCTTCAACAGGTTTATGTGTTCCTTGGGGATGCCACTGGCCCAGGAAAGCCTTGTCCCTGGCTATTGGGTTTCAGCCAGGGGCGTGGCCCAGCCCAAGCAGATCCCACCAATCTGCTTTGGACTAGGAGTCATCAGC